>JAULLE010504658.1:0-10268 GCA_035668155.1 Sarracenia purpurea
GTATCAAGGCAAAAAGAATGCAAAGATTAGAGAAAACCCATGAGCAATATGAAACAGAGCAAGAAGTAAGTAATTTGATTAAAATTTTGTAAAAAAATATTTAACTCCCCCTTTGTCATATAAGAGATGCAAGGAGTATAACAAAGGTCTCCCCCTATCTAAGATAGAATAAGCATGGATATCAGGCAATCAAACTATCTCATATCAAATCATACAATGCTACGATATAAAAGATATGATTAAGAGTTTTAGAATCATAGATTGATATGAAAGACTATAACCAGAGCGGGTTTACGAGAGTTTTACTAAAACAACTTTTAAATCAAGGATTTTAATCTGTGAAATCACCTTATTATAGACCGTCATTACACTATAGGTTTGAAATGGAAATGGGATTCCAAAAGAAAATAATCATAAGATTATAACCATAGTTTTGATGATTCTCCCCCTAAGGAGATGCATGCAACAATTCAGAGCAAACAAAATAGGCACAATATATTATAATGTTATAAGGCCAGGAGAGCTTTTAGTTTAAAAATAATAGGAAAAAAAATCGAACTATCAATGGCAATATGACAGCCAACAGGCCAAAGCAACATAGCATAACATTTGACAAGATAAAGAGCCAAAAAAAGCCATGAGATAGGAGCTAGGCACCGAGCGTTGAAAGGCAGAGGTATGCTGGCTTTTAGGCTAAGACTTTTGTGCAAAACAAGCATAATTCTAGAAGCAAAAACACAAATTTTAGGCATGATACAGAGAAAAAAAATTGCAGAAAGGAGCTAAGTTTTCCATGATCAAGTTACTTGAAATAGAACAAACACCATAACATAACCAAGCCTAAAGGAGTATAGGAAGCAACCATAACGAAATTTCTATCAAAGCTGCAAATTGATATTAGTCAAGTAAACAATCATCATGCAAAAAAAAGAAAAAAATTAGCATACGATCCAACTAAAACATAAGAATCCTTAACCAAAAAGATAACAGAGTTTTTCAAAACAGAAGAAGTATTAAACAAAACAAAAAAAACAGAAGGAGAGGCTTTTGTCACTTTCTTCTTTCCTCAGGGGGTTGAAATTGATCCATGGTTTGTTGAGCTTGGTCCTCACTTTCTTTCGAATGTTGGTCCCCACCTTCATTAGAGGCAATGATTTCAAACTCATGAGTTGAGGAACATGCAGGAGGATCAACTGGAGGTGAGATTTCAACATGAGTTGGATTTGGTGCAGGCACAGTGGGAGATGCAACTTCAGGTTGTGAGGGAGAAGGATTTGTCAATGAAGCATGTGCTTCAGATTGGGCCTGAGACTTTGGAATGCTACCATAGTGACACTTGGTCCAGTTATAAATGGAATTAGACTTAGCATTATTGAGATTAATTGCTTTCACAAAAGCAGGATCAATTTTAATATGAGCTCGGGTTTTGATAAAATTAACTTCGGAGGAGAGATTTGACATGGATTGGGTTAAATCATCAAATCTTTTATTTGTTTGGTCTTTGAAGGTTGTCAGAGATTCATGCAAAGATTGAATAGAAGATAGGATCTCAGAAATGATAGGAATTAAAGATTGAGGAGCTGAAGATGATGGAGCAGTGGGATCACAAGGTTAGATTTGAGATTGAGGATGATTTATATTCTCAAAAGAAGTTGAAGGATCTTGAGCAGGCAAAGGTGCATTCTCTTAAGAAGTGGAAGGTACTAAGGGAGCAGTAACTTGAGTTGGAGAGGAAAAGACAAGTTTGGCATAAGTCCAAACACCATTTGACTCAATAATACCCATCCTATTCAAGGTTGTTCTGTTGTAAGTATTGAAAATCCCAAACGGTTTTGACTTAACCTCTTTCAAATTCACTTTGAAATGTTGAAAAATCTTAGTCAAGAACATCCCATGAGGAAGTGAAGCCACTTTCTTAAAAAAGACATTAATCATGTGTGAGATAAACAAGTGACCCAAGTTCAGTTTCTTGTTGTGCAGAATGCACCACATAACGAAAATTTGAATTTGAGTCACTTTGCCAAACTTCCCACGCTGAGGGTGGATTATATGATTTATCATATGATGTAAAATCCTCATCTCAGGTTTGAGTTTATTGGCATGGTATGTTTCCGAAAATGTGAGATTTTGATTATCAATAATTTCCCTAGATGCACTTTCAGGATTGAAATCTTCACAAGAAAAGGATTTTTGACGATACCTTACGCAAATATAACCTTGAGGAATTCCTAGGATGATATTGAAAACAGATGGAGTAAGAATTATTTCTTTCCCATTGACCCACGATTGGATAGTGGTCGGCTTTGAATTAGGGGATTCAAAATGGGCAAACAATGATCGAATGAGAGAAGGGTAATGTGGTTCTTTAAGAACCATCAATTTGTCCCAACCCAAATTCGAAAACCAAACACTAAATCTCATTCCAATCGAGTCAAATAATTCAAAGTCAATGTTTCGGCCAGAGAGAATGGATTGCTTTACGAAGAAAGAATTGAAGACTTATCTATTTTGAGCGGTGTGGAATTTAATTACCTCATGGAAGGGTGAGGATTTCTTCATTGCAGCTTGAACCGTTTGCGACGAGCTTGCTTACTTGTTCTTGTTCTTGTTCTACTTCTTTGGTCTAGGGCCTGAAGATTCTCCATCATTGTGCCACTCAGACCTTCTTTCAGACGTAGGAGATGTCATGGTTGAGAAGAAATGTTGATCGATAGAGATGAGAGGAGAATCGCCTTCGGTGGGTTTTGATTTAGGGTAAGGATTTCGAATAGAGAAGAAAAGTTTCGAATGAAAAGGAATTAAAATGTTCAGGATATATGTATACATAAAAAATTTAGTTTCGAATCATTTTAAAAAGGTTCAGATCCTTTTGTGACGAGGGCGAAATTGATTCGAATCATTTTTACAGGGTTCGAATCAAAAAGAATTTTAAAGACTGAAAAGGTTTCGAAACCAAGGTGAATGATTCGAATCAATATTCTGAGAAAGGAAAACTGATTCGAATCCGAAATAGGTGATTCGGAACTTTTCGTATAAAGAGTGAAAAATGATTCGAGTCAGAAGTCCTTGACACAAGAAGAATCGAGTCTTTTATGAATGATTCGAAACAAAGCCTTTGAAGCATAAAAAGAATCGAATCAAACATAGTGGGATTCGGAACCATGATAAGACAAAAGAAAAAGGTTCGAACCTATGCATCATAAGGTTCGATACTTTTCCATCAAAACCACAAAGTTTCGAACTTTGGGGTAAAAAGGTCGACACAATCACGCAAAGTGTCGACACTTTTTCAATTTGTGTCGACACTTTTCTCATATAGAAAAGTGTAGATGTAATAAAAAAACACAGTTTTGAAGCAACAAAGGATCTTAAAATCTATGGCATGAAACTTAGAAAGTAGCATATAATTTAACATATAAATTAGCATAGAAATACAAACATTTTCTTAAACTAAAGGGACTTAAAGTTACCCAATTTTCTCAGATATCTGCTGTCACCTGCAAGGGACAGAGGGTTCAAAAGTTGATTGGTCCATCAGTAGGCATGCATTTTTGTCTTTCCTTTCTTGTCTTTCAGCCATTAATCTTGTTGGTTCATTCCTGCATGAAATGTGTGTGCATAGTGTTCTGGTACCCATAATCTTGAGGGTCCTTGATGCTTAGAAGCGTAAAACATATTTTGCATTCCAGGATAAAAATCAAATCGATTTTGCATATGCACATACTTATCATGATATCTTTTAACATGAGCCTTATAGTTAGCTTTCCAATTGGATTTCCTTGAGTTGGTTGGTCTCCTATGTCTAGGTACTCTAGGAATAGGATCTCCTTTCTTTATCCAAACCTTTCTTGAAGGTTTGTTTCCTTTGAGTCTAGAATAATAAAAACTAGCAATATGTCCTTTCTTCCCACAAAATGTGCATGAAAAAGGTTTTTGAATTAGAGCCTCTGTGAATGGATTTTTGTGCACTTCCTTTTGTTCATTGGGATTAAAACCAAGTCCTTCTTTATTGAAGGTGCACTTAGTGCCAAGGATCATGTCTAAGTTCTTCTCTCCTTTATTGAATTTAGAAATGATCATTGTCATCTCCTCAACCTTTTGTTTTAAAACATTATTTTCATTTTGAAGATCTGTTGAGGGTGCTAAACTAGATTTTTCTTTTCCTTTTTCAAGAACTTCAATTTTGGAGTTCAAGGTTTTAATCTCATTTCTATGGGACTTATTTTTAGACTTAAGTTCATCTATGCAATTAAAAAATGTTTCAAGAGCTTCTTGAAGCTCCTCAATAGAGGGTGAATATTCAACTTCACTCTCACTATCACTACTATAGTTGGAAATAGTTACCTCATCTCCAAAATTCATAACAGCCAAGTTTACATTATCTCCAGAGGATTGTTCTTCTTCATCCTCACTTGATTCTATGTCATCCCAGGTAACTTTCTGTTGGGATAGGTATACTTAAAATCCATGCTTTTAGGTATTATCCGGGATCCCAGAAATATTAATGTGATTCAATTGATAGGATATGTATACTAGGGGCTTGAGTTAGGTTATCCGGGATTCTCGTACGATTAGCCCGAGTCCTATACTTCCTTGTGATCCCTCACGTAGTCCATTTTATGCACGTGGTTTTTCAGTTGGCTTTAGGTTTTATTTAATTTAATTCGATCGTCGGTTTTTCGTCGGGGACGTTCGAGGTATTAAATTAAATGTTTAGGGGCATTATTGGCAAAATGGAATTATGGGAACACCCTAGGGTGGCCGGCTATTAGTATGTATTAAGTGAGAATTGATTTTGGAAAGTGTATTTAGGACTTTGCCATTTTGGCAATTTAATATATACACTTTGCATGTTTTAATATATTTATATATTAAAATATGTATAAAAATTATTCTCTAGGTATGCATAAGTGTGGCCGGCCCTAGTGGGCTATAATGTATATATTTCATGCATGGTTTTAGGGATACATGGTATGGTTTGCTAATATTTGCATGGAGGATAATATGTACATGATTTTGGGAGAAATTTTATGAGATAATTTCTCCATAAACTCCTCTCATGGCCGACCCTAGCTTGGGATACATATATTATACAATATTATGTAAATATGTTATCTATATATTTAAGGAGAATAAAATATATATTATATATTTTAATTATCCAAAAATATATGGTGATAAATATATATATATAATGGAGTACCTTTTAACTTAACCTAATTTTTCCTCCCATAGATTCCTTAGAGTAGTCTCCGGCCCCCTCTCTCCTCTTGCTCTTGTTTTTCAAGTTTTGAGAGACACTTAGTGTGTTTGAAGCCAATAGAATTCATCTCGGATCGGTGCCCACACACCGGAGGTGGATACGTGCGCGGCTCATACGTGAGACGGTCCCGGGGTGGTCTCAACGGTACATGGATTTTGGTTTGAAATTTTCGACAATCTCCAAAGGTATAATATTATGTCCATGTAGATTGGCATATTAGATTTCATGAAAAACGGCACCCGACTCGATTTTTTTTTGAAACTATTGCACTTCCGCAATGATTTCCAACAGATTCAAGTCAAGTACTTTGAGGAACTGAATCATTCTTCTTGTCTCCAACTTATCCTCTTGATTTTTGGTTGTTCATGGACTTAGAATATGTTGATTAAGCTCTGAAAATACTTTCTTAAGAACAAGAAGATATTAGTAGCAAACAAATCAATTTGTTGTTAAGTCAAAATGAAAATAAAGCTTGATTGAAAAACTTGATTGAAAAGGCCTTTAGGTTAACAATTACGTATGTGTATCAACTATCGAAAGTTAAATTAGGTGATGATTAAGAACAAGTACTAGATGCCATGTATCGACGATCTATTTGACTAGTTGAGGGGTTCATGATGCTTTTCCAAGATTGACTTATGGTCAGGCTATCATCAGTTATGGGTAAGAGAGGAAGACATTTCCAAGATAAATTTTCATGCTCTCCATTGGCATTTGGAGTTCTTTGTGATGTCATTTGGTTTGAAAAATGAGCTGGCAATGTTTGTGGATCTCATGAATAGGATCTTCCATCAGTATCTTGATGGGTTCGTTGTTGTGTTCGTGGACGACATCTTGATTTACTCGTCTACAGAGGAGGGCACGAGAAGGATCTACAGGTTGATTTACAGTTATTGAGAGATCACTGGTATTATGCTAAATATGATAAGTATAAGTTCTGGTTGCAAGAGGTGAGATTTTTGGGCCATGTTATGTCAAGTGATCGAGTGGCGGTAGATCCTTCTAAAATAGAGGAAGTGATGTGGGTGGGAGAGACCGAAAAGTGTATTCGAGATCCAGAGTTTTCTAGGCCTTATGGGCTACTATCAATGGTTTGTGCAAGGATTTTCTCGTTTGGCGGCACCAATGACACATCTTACTTCCAAAGGGATTAGGTTTGTTTGGAGTGAGGATTGTGAGTATACTTTTAAGGAGTTGAAGAAGAGGCTTACAAGTGCTCCTATTTTGGTTGTCCCAGAGTGGGGAGTCGATTATTTAGTTTATTATGATGCATCATTTGAGGGTTTGGGTCGTGTGTTGATGCAGCTCAGAAAGGTAGTAGCGTACAGTTCACGGTAGTTGAAAGTGAACAAAAGGAACTATCTGACTCATTGTTCGGAGCTTACAGTGGTTGTCTTTGCATTGAAAATGCAGAAACATTATCTTTATGGTGAGGATTTTGAGGTGTTCTTGGATCACAAGAGTTTGTGCTATCTATTCTCACAGAACGACATTAATTTGTGACAGTGATGGTGGATGGAGTTCCTTAGAGATTACGATTTCAATTTGCAGTACCATCCGGGGAAAGACAATGTGCTGGACGACGACCTCAGTTGGAAAGCCAATTTGCAGTGCCATCCGGGGAAAGCCAACGTGCTTGAGGAGCTTGGTGCATTCGATCTTCGGCTTGGTAGGACAAACAGTGGAGCTACATTGTTCACGGTTATTTCACAATTGACACTTCTTAGCCGGGTTATTGAGCCTTAGTAGATGGATGCAGAGAGTCAGATGTATCGAGATTGGATTTTGAGTGGTGATGAGACCAGAGAGTGGATCATTCATTTAGATCATAGTGTGAGATTTATCAAAGGAATCGTGTCGGAATCATGTCGTATAGACGAGCTCCACGAGTTTCATCATTCTAGGCTTGCAGTGCATCCGGGTGGCACCAAGATGTACCACGATCTTCAGAGACAATTTTTGTTGAAATGTATGAAGATGGATATGGAACTTTTTGTATCACATTGCCTTACTTGTCAACAAGTGAAGTGTGAGCATCAGAGACCCGTGGGTTTATTACAGCGACTACCAGTATCTAAGTGAAAGTGAGAACACATTATGATGAACTTTGTCACGGGACTTCCAAAGTCACCGAAATGACACGATGAAGTTTGGGTTATGGTCGACCAACTAACCAAATCCGCACATTTTCTTCCCATTCACCTCATGTATTCTATGGATCGGTTGGGCTAGTTGTAAAATATTAGCGAGGTTGTTCCCCTTCATGGAGTTCTGGTCTCCATCATATGTGATCGGGATCTTTGTTTTGTCTCGCATTTTGAGCAAGGTTTGTAGTCAGCTATGGGTACCAGTTAGCTTATGAGAACCATGTTTCAGCCCCTGACGGATGGCCAATCGGAGCGTACTATACAGATTTTGGAGGATATACTTCGGACGTGCATTCTTCATTTTCATGGCTCTTGGGAGGAGCACTTGTCATTGGTGGAGTTCACATATAATAATAGTTATCAAGCGGGTATTGGAATGGCACCGTATAGGTCATCTGTTTGTTGGGATGACGTGGGAGAGAAAGCGATTGTGGGACTCGAGCAAGTTTATGAGACTACAGAGAAGGTGGTTTCAATCCGTACACATCTCATCAAAGACCAAAGCCGTCAGAAGAGTTATGCTGACTGATGGCGGCCACCACTTGAGTTTGAGGAAGGAGTGCATGTTTTTCTTAAAGTTTCATTGTGTAAAGGATTGATGAGGTTTGAGGAGCATGGGAAGTTATCACCGCATTTTATTGGACCATTTATGATTCATGAGAGGATTGGAAAGGTGGCCCATAACCTTGTTTTACATCCTAGTTTATCAACGGTGCACAATGCTTTTCACGTCTCTATGTTGAGAATGTATAAGCCGATCCATCACACATTGATTGGTTTGACTTGAAGGTGGATGATGATGGTACCTAGAGGAGAGACCTGTGAGAGTTCTTGATTCGAGGGAACAAGTGCTTCGAGGGAGGACTATGTCGTTGGTGAAATTTCTATGGCTCCATCATGGTGTGGAGGAGGCCACATGGGAACGGGAGGCCGAGGTTTAGGCCAACCATCTGGAGGTGTTTGCAGCTTAATTCCTGTATCGGGTAGTGACCTCCAAAGAAGAGCGCTCACAATGCACTCGCAATGCGCTCAAGCACTCTCACCACGCCCGCAGAGCGTTCATCGCAGAGCGTTCACTTGGCGCTCGAGCACTCCGCCGGAAGTGTGTTTTTTAAAAACGTGTTGGGACCTTTTTCTCATTCCAAAAATCTCTCTTTTCTACTCCTTCTCCCTGGAAACATTAAGAGAGCTACTAGGGTGGCTTGTGGTTGATTCTTAGAGTCTCTAGCTTGGATTTCTACTGGTGGAAAGTGTTTAGGAGGCTAGAAGCTACGTACCATTTTTTGTTTTAAGGCTAGTTGGTGAGCTAGGGTTTGGTATCCTTGAGGTTTGAGCTTCCTTTGAGATAGAAAATGACCTACACCTGAACTTTTCATGCTATATGTGTTGTATATTTGATATATATATATATATATGTGTGTGTGTGTGTGTCTGTGTGTGTGTGTGTCTGTGTGTGTGTGATTTAGTTATGTTTTCAAGCATGAAATTCATTTCTGAGAACCCTAGACGTATGATTATGGATTAATAGCATGTTTAATGTTATGGTAGCATGATATAGAGCATACTTATCTTTCTAATTCGGTGTATATCAGATTATGTATGAATGCCTAAATTCTATGGTTGAATTTTGGGTAAAATGTGTAATTTGGGAAAAATTAAAACTTCGATGAAATTCTTAGAAATTGATGAGTATATCATGTAATTGGGGGTTGAAATAACCTATGTTTTGAATATTAGGAATTTTGGAATTATTGGAGCATATCCACCAATTATGGTTTTAGGAAATGGTGTTGTGTGGAACCTTGATAAGAGTATAATTTTAACCTTGTGTGTGTGAGTTTGGTGTATTGATGAGAGGAACCTTTAGGGTTAGACATGATGGGTGTAATTCCTTGTTGGAACTGACTGTGACTTTTGGTGCCCTACTGATCGGCACTCAAAATGATGATTTAGATCCGTTAATGTACACTAAGTTCATCCCGATATATTATCTAATATGTGTTTTTATAGTATTTTTGTTTTTAAGACAGATATTGGAGGAATGACGTAAAACAGCAACAAAACAATAATTTTAATAACAAACACGATGCAACCAAATGAAGACCAACAAAAATAGCACAAGCCGTCCAGACGCTACAAGACAACCATCCAGACGCTCATGACGCTGACCGTCCCGACGCTGAACGCCGACCGTCACGACGCTCACTACCTTGGCATCCACACAATTTCCGTCCGGACGTCGGTCCATACTTTCCGGACGGCACCCAGTGACCAATCAGATTGCGGCGAGAACACTATAAATAGGCCCCTATACCTCAGCATTCAAGTATCTCTCATTCTCACATCTCTCATAGTGACGAACGTCACCATTCTCTGCTCTCTAGCCCCGGCCAAGTCACCTCTAGAAGGTCCGGGCCTCGTCGAGGAGTTGCCGATGATGATCGACATCAACTTGACGATGATGGACTCCTGCCCAACCATGAGTGGCTACGTTCCTACCTCCACCTTGGGTGATGATGAAACCCAAACTTGGTAATTTATGAGTAGATTAATTCTTTATTTTATTTATGCTTTGTAATCAGATTGTTATGCTACAACTATTTTAAATTCATTTGTTGGATAATTTCTAATTAATTTAATTTCCATTTAAGCTTTCTGTGATTGTATTAAATGAGTGTTATATAACTGTGCTTACTATTCAAATACGCAAATTTGAGATAGGCTATGCCATGGATAAGACGGGCCGTACTCTGGACGGGTCATGCTAGAATGCTGGATAGTCTATGTCATATTTGTGATTCGGGATTTTGAGAGTAGAACTTGAGATATTTTATTCTTCAGATAGGATATGCCTTGTT
>JAULLE010505092.1:0-10263 GCA_035668155.1 Sarracenia purpurea
AAATACAAAAAAAGGTGAATCGCGCCCCAAAACAGCGCCTTGCGCACTAGGGCTTCTAGTAGCACGGATGCGTTATAACAACAGCATAAGGCTGCTATCCCAGCAGCACTGAAAATAAAAAATGGGAGGTAGGGAAGTTGTTCCTTCATGAGTAGCAAGAAAGGCCGGAGTAGGAGACCCCACCGGCGTTGGCACCCAACCACCTTGCCGCCCGCGCGCGCGAGAGAGAGAGAGAGAGAGAGAGAGAGAGGGAGTGGCAACAACTTTTGTTGCACAATATCAGTCCATTTTTTTTGCTCATTTTGCTTGGCTTTTTCTCCTCCAAGGTAAGATTTATGCTAATCCATAATTATTGCACTTATATGAGTTGTATTTTGAGTTTTTGTAGAGTTTATTTGGATTTTCTTTAAAAATCCGAAAATACAAAAATTCTTGGTTAATATTAGCATGATTATGTTGTTGTGTATGCTAGTTTAGCATGCTATGGAGTATGTGGCCTTATCAATTTATGGAGTAATTCATTAAAATAAATCATGCATGAACCTAGGGTTTAAGATTTGGCGGTTTGATAAAAATTGGGAGAAATAATTAATTGAACTCTTATTAATGAAATTGATCCTAATTAGATCTATGTGGGGAGAAATTAACACTAATAATCTTGTGTTAAGTGTTGATGTGTTGACAGTATATTGCGATAAATATGGATAAGTCTAGGCATATCCTTAATTTGATACTTGAATATGCTAGTGTAGTGTAATTCTACTTCGCATATTATATATTGGGTGTTGTTATGAGTAGTTGGTGAAATGTGACGTGAATAGGTCTAGGCATTTTTCCTGTGGGATCAACCCTAGACTTATTATTTGCTACCTAGTTTGTAGTGAATCTTGGTTAAATAAATAAAATAAATAGTAATTCACCTGCGATTAACGACTAAGGAAAATACCTTCTTCTTTCTTTTTGAAAAAGGTGATAGGTTTGGTGACCTACAAGTAGGTTCTAAGGGGATTTAGGCAGGCTTATAAGGGGACTGGTTGTCACTCTACGAGTAGGATCACTTATGATTTGATGCTTAGGAGGATTGTGAACCAATCTCCAAGCATGAGGTAATGAAGTTGATCCATTGTGTGGATTCACACTATCCGTTGTATCCTCTTAGTTATCCTTACGATTTCCATTAGGTTCATTTCCTTTAAGGTCAATTTTATTTACTCCTTCCTCAATTAAGTTTAGATTATCATGTTGATCCTCTTTCTTTGAGAAGGGGTTTGATTTATCGAAATCAACATGTATAGATTCTTTAACAACTAAGGTTATTTTATTATACACTCTATAAGCTTTGATAGTTATAGAATAGTCAAGAAAAATTGCTTCATCGAATTTAGCATCTAATTTTCTTAAATTAGATTTATCATTTAAAACATAGCACTTACAAGCGGTACTAATAGCTTCGGTCCAAAAATATTGTGGTAACTATGTTCATTTAGCATGGTTCTAGCCATCTCTTGTAGGGATCTATTTTTGCGTTCTACTACTCCATTTTGTTGAGGGTTCCTAAGTGCCGAAAAGTTGTGTGCGATTTCGTGTTCATCACAAAGACTTTCTATGTCCTCATTATCAAATTCCCTACCATGGTCACTCCTAATACTAGTTATGGTATACCCCATTTTATTTTGAATCCTATGACATAGTTTAGCAAAGTGAGTATGTGGTTCATTATTATGTGGAAGAAACAACACCCATGTACAGCGAGTAAAGTCATCAACTATTACAAATTCATATATTTTACCACCTAGACTTGCCACACTATTTGGTCCAAAAAGATCCATGTGAAGTAAATTGCAATGGCTTACATGTTAAAATATCCTTTTTCTTTTTAAATGAGGTTTTCTTTTTTTTTTTTCCAAGTTGACATGCATCACAAATCATATTTTCAGAAAAATTAGTTTTCGGTAAACCTTTTACTAATTCTTTTCTAGATAGTTTTGAAATCAAGTCCATACTTGCATGTTTTGACCTTTTATGTCATAGCCAACTACTTTCATCATCAGTTATAAAACATTTAATATTTTGATGTGACAAATCATCTAGGCTTATTGTATATACATTATGATTCCTATGAGTAATGAACACAGTATCATTATCATTTTTCACAGTGCATTTATTTGCAACAAAACAAAAATTAAAGCCATAATCACATAGTTGACTTATGCTAATTAAATTATGTTTAAGGCCATCAACAAGCAGCACATCTTCAATACATGAAGAGGAGGAGTTACCTATGTTGCCAACAACAACTTTATCTTGAGTATTGTCACCAAAAGTGACAAACCCGCTGTTTTTGGGCTTTAAGCAAGTGAAGAGCTTAGGATTCCCCGTCATATGCCAAGAACATCCACTATCAAGAAATCATCTATCTTAGGTGGTATCCACATGTAAAATAGTCATATGTAGGATACGTTGGTACCTGTCTCATCTTGGGTCCACAGGGGTTAGCAAAATAATTCATGTTTGACATGAAAGGACTGGTATATCTATATGTATCAAATGAAGATCTGTGAGACAGTTTTTCAATGAAACTGTCGAGAGTGTGTGTGTGCCTGGTTTGGTCTTTTGGCAACTTTGGGTGGAGGATCACCATTCTTAATCCAAACCTTGTTGGTTGGTTTGTTACCTTAAATTCTAGAGTTACAAAATTGAATCATATGTCCAGTTTTTCCACAAAAATCGCATATTTTAAGTTTCGGTTGTGAGCTTTTGACAGCAATGTTTTTATGAAAAGTTTTGAAATCGTTTGGATTAAAACCTAGACCTTCCTTTTTAAAGGTACATTTGGTGCCAAGAAGCATATCCAAATATTCTTCACCTTAATTGAATTTGGTTATGGTTTTGGTCAAGTCCTCAATCTTTTGTTTTAGTAAATAATTTTCTTTTTAAGACTCAGTTGAGGTCTTTGAAACATGTTCTTTATTTCCCTTTTCTAAAACATTTATTTTGGAATTTGAAGTGGTGATTTTCTTTTTATCGGACATATTTTTCAGCTTTAATTTTTAATGACTCTTAGAGAATCTTCAATGGCTTCTTGAAGTTCCTCATTCGAAGGAATGTCACAATCACTATCGCTATCACTAGTAAAATAAAATGTTATCTCTTCTTGTTCTTCTTCAGTAGTGGGAAATCGGGCTTGACGTATCCAACCTTGTGGCAATCGTAGCAAGTGACTTTTTCATTCTTGTCCTTTGGGTCTTTTCTTAATTGACCCTTGAACAAGTTAAAATTCTTTCTTCCAAAGTTCTTTTTCTTCCTGAAAAACCTTGCCACTCTCTTTGTGATGTGTGCAAGTTCTTCATTATTTTCTGCATCATTGGTTGCTTCTTGTTCAACCTCTTGAGTTGACTTGAAGTCCACAGTCCTTTTCAGGCTTATGTCCTCCACATCTTTTAGAGTGAACTCATGGGTCAAAAGAGAACCCAAAAGCTCGTCGAGTCCAAGATTTGTAAGATCCTTTGCTTCCTCAATTGTCGTCACCTTCGGTCTCCAATCCTTTGGTAGAGACCTCAAAATCTTTCTAACAAGTTTTACATTTGGAAACACTCTACCAAGAGACTTTAGATTATTTATAATAAGATTAAATCTAGTGAACATATCAAAGATACTTTCATTGTCATGCATTTTAAATAATTCATAATCTCTTATAAACATGTCTACCTTCTTATCTTTTACTTGGTTTGTGCCCTCATGTATGATTTAGAGTTTGTCACAAATCTCTTTGACATTGTCACACCTTTGAATTCTATTGAACTCATCGGGCCTTGGTGCGCAATGAAGGAAGTTGACTGCTTTAGCATTTACTTGCAGCTTCTTCCAGTCATCATCGGTGTAATCTTTTTCTTCCTTAAGCATGGAAGTACCCTCTTGGGTGGTGGTAAGTGTGAGAGGTCCATTTATAATGACCCTCCATGCAGTCATATCTTGTGTTTGGATGAAATAAGTCATCCGAGTTTTCTAGTATGTATAGTTTGACCCATTAAAGAGTGGGGGTCTGGTGGAACATTGGCCTTCGGCCATAATGCTGTGTTGGTTTATGTTTTCCATGGATCACTACAGGATGTTAACCCTAATCAGTTGCACTAGGCTCTGATATCAATTCTTGTCCCGAAATCAACCCAAAGTGGGGGTGAATGAATTATTTGGAAAACTTAAATTTTTTTTACAAAAACACTTTGTATGTGCAAAAAATAAATACAATTTTAAATAAAATGAACAAGTTCCTAAAAGTAAAGAGTTAAGGGAAGAGAGGATAAAACCAGATTTATAGTGGTTCGGTCTTCCTTGACCTACTTCCACTCCCCAAGCACCTTGGGAATTTAAATCCACTAAACCAATTCTTCAATTGGGTGAATCGAAGCCACAATATAGCCAAATTCCTTCAATGGGTGAATCGTAACCGCCTTCTTATTTACAGGCAAATAGTAGCCTATATTCCTTTATAGAGTTGTTGTAGATAATTTCTCCTTGGATGAGATAATTACAACTTTAAAGACTCACTACAATGATTGTCATTTTACTCTTAAGATGATTTACAATAAATGACAGCGGATTAAATGAGAAGTAAATGAACTGGAGATGTTCTCTCAGTACCAGTAATGAGGGCTCAATGAATGCTTGAACAGAGTATTGAGTGTTGAGTAATAGAACAATGAGTGTAATAATTTGTCCAGCACTTGGATCTTCAAACTTGACTCCTTATATAGATCTTTGAAGAATAGGGTCGTTGTGAGCACTTTCGGCGCATTTAATGCTTCAGAAAATAGCCCTTGAGAGTTTCAGAAATTTGAAATCCGAGTGCAGGTGTGAACAATATTACCCTTGGTGTCGACACAAAAAGTTTAGGGCTTGAATATGTCGGCACTTTCTTCATAGGTGTCGACTCAACTTAGTCTAGGTGTCGACACGTGTCCCTTTAGTGTCGACACTTTTTTTGTTTATAAAGAAACTCTCCTTTGATCAACACTTTTTCTATTAGTGTCGACACTTTTGATGTTTTTAAGGATACTGTCCTTGGGTCGACACTTTTGCTGTTGGTGTCGACACTTTGACTTCACCACTTGAAATTCTCCAATCTTTAAGTGTTGATATTTAATGTTCATGAGATCTTCGGCATTGATTATTGGGACTTCCAATACTCAAAAATTGTCTAATTTTAGTTCCCTTAATTCCTAAAAATACTTATGCATAATCAAATATTAGTAACAACCAAATCAATTAGTTGTTTTATGTCAAAATCAAAGTAGAGCTTGATTAAATAACCCTTGGGCTAACAATTTTCATAACTCTTTCTCTCCTCCTTCGTTCTAGGTTGTGGTTGGGTACCTAGGGCTTGGTTTGGCTTGATCTTGGAGGCTTTATCTTTGATTCGAAGACCGTACGATTGATTGAGGGGTCGAGGGCTACGCATTTACCGAGCCGATTTTTGCTTTCACCGTCTTGGGGAAGCTTGGTTTTGGTATTTTTCTATTTAGACCGTCTTGTGAGGTAAAGATTAACCTACTCTTGAGCTTTTCTTGTTATATGTAAGGTTAATTTCGAATATCTATCACAGAAATGTTAGTTTTCATGCTTTCTTAGCTTATATTGTTAATTACGGAACCTGAAACTTAATGTATTCGAAAAAAACTTAGATTTTCTTTCTTGATAACATGATGAGTAGAGTTGTATCTTTTAATTTTGGGTTTGAATAATCATAGTTCAAAACATGTACTTCTGGATTCTAGAAACTTTTCGGCAAGTTTCTAAGATGTATGATTTAATCTAAAAATCAAAAAGGCTAATCATTTTCAAAAAAAAAAAAAAAATCACAATTTTTACGGTCACGTCATCGTTTCACAACTATTTTCTCGCTTCCCGAACAATGGTCTCAGAGCTACGGCTACAATTGTTCATGAAAAATATGTGTTCTAACCTTTGTTTTGTAGCTTACGTCGTTACAATCTAGTTCGATTATGGTTTGAATGCATGGTTTAATTTATATCGCATTTAACCGCGAATCTCGCTGGTTTTTAAATCGAGATTAGATTGATTGTATGCCTCTGACATGGGGCATAGGATTTGTAGTGTAATTTATATTTCATTCAAGTTATTTTTTCAGATTATACATGTAGATCAGATCACGAAACAGAGGTCGAGAAATGAGGCGAAACAACCAAGAGGTACGGCGGTAGCAGCTGTTTCGGCATCAACATGTGGCTATTTTCGTGCTATATTTTGGGGCTTTTGTGTACTTTTTTGGTGCAATTTTTTCTCTATAATTAATTTTAATCCGTTTGATTTCCAATGGTGGTTCGTGGCCAACAAGATAACGTTGGCAAGGGGTCAGAAAAAATTTCCAAAGTTGGTGCTGCAGAATATGGCGTGAACAGTGAAGCGAATTTCGACGAATTTTTTAGGGCACTTCTGCTTCGAATTTCGACGTGATTGTTTTGTGGAGATCTATTTCCAGGTGTTATCTTGCTTCAGTAATTGTTTCGGACTCAAAAGGTGGCGGCAAATCGGTCAAACAATGGCTAGAAGAACGGCGCACGTTGTTGTCCACACAACAGAAAAGTCGGCACTTAAGAGGCTGTTTGGGGCTTCTTTTTCAGACTTTCTGGCGTTCCAGCGGTTGTCCGGGGCTTTGATGGTGGTTTCGGCGCTGAGGAAGAAGGTCAAGTCATTGACGGCTCATTTAGGGTTCCAATAGCCTAGATATTTAATCTTTAATCCAAGACCGTCGGATTAAAAGATTAAATGAATAGTCATGATCATAACAACATATTTAATTTATATTTGTCATTCGTTTAATTATTTATTTATTTGTTTTATTGAATTGCATGAATGGATTTTTTATTTTATTTACTTTTTTCTTTTATGTATAAGTTTACAAATCAAGGAATATTAGGAAAAAGAGTTTTATAAAATAATTAATCCAAGTAATTTTTTAAAATGGGAAAATAAATAGATAATTAGTTTATTTAATTTTTTGTTAAGTGGATAATTAATTAGGAAATATTTATTTAAAGAAATTCCGGGTAATTAATTACTTTTCGCAAGATTATATAAAGAAACATTTTGTTTATTTTAATAGAATTAAACAAGAAATATTTTAATTGATTAAAAATCGGATTTTTTTAATCGGTAATTAAAATATGTTTAATGTTTTAAAAATAAACAAAATGTAAAACCCCCGATTTTTAAAATATTAAGTAAGAGAAGGGTTTATTCACAGATAAATTATACGGTCTCCATCACATGTTTGATGGAGATATGATTATAGCTCGCGTGCCGGCTTGACTGGTCTCCCCATCGGAAGAGTTATAATCATGGCATCTCCGGCACGAATCTCCGAAAAGAGTTAATTTGAATTGTTGTACAAAATGTACTTCATCACTTTTATTGAAGATTACTCTAGGTATGGATACATTTACCTACTTCATCACAAGTTTGAAACCTTTGAGAAATTCAAAGTGTTTAAGGCTGAAGCGGATAAGCAGGCAAGTAAAAGTATCGAGACCCTACGGTTTGATCGTGGTGGTGAATACTTTCTTGGGGAGTTTAGGGACTACTTTTTGGAACATGGAATTGCATCCCAGTTGTCTGCACCAGGGATGCCTCAGCAGAATGGTGTAGCGGAAAAGATGAATATGTCCCTTAAGGAGATGGTAAGGTCAATGAGGAGTTATTCGGATTTACCACATGCGTTTTGGGGATTTTCATTAGAGATAGCATCTTTTATTCTGAATTTGGTACCTACTAAAGCGGTTCCCGATACCCCTATAGAGTTGTGGGATTGGCATAAGCCAAGTCTTAAATACCTCCGGATATGGGGTTGCCCAGCACATATGTTGGTGGGAGATGCAAGTATGGTGGAGCCAAAAATAGAATTCTGTTTCTTCATGGGGTACCCCAGAGGAACTAATTCATGAATTATGATGCAAGTATTGCTATCGTTGAATTATTTGTTGAATTATTCGTACCGTTATCAATCTACAAGTTATCTGTTTGTGCCATGGATCAACAATTGATCATATTGTTCAAGTACGATGCGAGTATCGCTGCTATTCGGATAAATAGCAACTGGACTCATGCTCAATTACTGTCTATTTTGCGTTCGAAGTGGGAGGATGCCGTAATTGGTCGATTTCATGTGACATATTCATTCCCCAATCACTAAAACTGCATATTGGACAATGATGAAGACCTTCAAACACTATTTGCATTGGCTGAAGCGAATGATATCAGACAAGTTGATATGAATGTTGTGCCACATAGTATGGTTTCTATTAGTGTAGCTAATTTAGTATCGGATGAATCCCAACTTGAATGGATGACGAAGTATGAGAAAAGGACGAACATATTCTCATCACTTGCTTCGCATCAAGAGAAGGTGTTATTGTCTATGTACATAATGAAAACTACCATGAATATAATGAAAACTCTACAAACCGAACACAATGAAAACTCTAATGAAAGATGCAATGAAGACAATGAATACTCTAATGAACACAATGAAAACTCTAATGCACACTCTAATAAAAACTATTATGTACACAATAAAACTGCCATAACATAATGAAAATTGTACAAATCGAACACAATGATAACTCTAATGACATCTGCAATGAAAACAGTTATGTACACAATGAAAACTACCATAACACAATGAAAACTCTACAAACCGAGTGGAATGAAAATTCTAATGAAAACTGTAATAAAAACTACTATGTACACAATGAAAACTGCCATGAACACAATGAAAACTCTACAAACCGAACATAATTAAAACTCTAATAAAAAATACAATGAACACAATAGAAACTCTAATGAAAACTGCTATGTACACAATAAAAACTTTCATTAACACAATGAAAACTCTACAAACCAAACACAATGAAAACTCTAATAAAATTTGTTACGTACACAATTAAAACTGCCATAAATACAATGAAAAATCTACAATAAACACTCTATAATGTGTAGGAACGCAATGAAAACTATGAACTCCAATGAAAACTATAATGTATAGTCATCATGATATAGCAATGTATACTTCCTCACTATAATATAGCAATGTATAGTCCTCTATAATTGCATTTGAGCTATATATAGTCCTCAATAAACAATCTAAAATTTACAAAGAAACAAGTCTGAAATTGAAACTCAAAAACATCACTCATTAGGAATTATGCTCCAATGTCAATTGAGATTTCTAATAATGTCGTGAACAATGAAGACGACGAATAACGAGAGAGAAAACTTCTACAAATCGCGATAAATTTCGGTAATGTCATAAATAATGTGAATTTCTATTTCCGTAATGGCATGAAGAGATTAAATTCGAATTTGAAATATGAAGAATTCAATTTGATAGCTTACGTTATATTAATATGAAATATAAGATAAGGAAATTGTAATAATCAGAATATGATGGGATATATCTCAACCGAAATTAAGATATAGAAACTTCAATGATTTGAATATGGGCAAAACAGTTTAATAATGTATTAAAATTTTAAAAAAGACTTAATGGATTATTATCAAAGTAATTAATATCTATTTAAAATGAGATTCTTAATATGTTATTACTAAATAATTAAGGTTTATTTAGGATTAAGGACTTTGTTTAGCCCTCTTAATGGATTTAGATCTTCCATTTTCTGAATAATAGATTAAGAACTTTAATTAAAATATGTAATTTGTTAAGTACTCTTATACCTTCCCTCTACCCCTCTTTTTCTCTCCCACTATCAGGCATCCATTCGCCTCTCTCTCTCTCTCTCTCCCTCCCTCCCTCCGAGCATCGCCTCTCCTTCTCCTCCTCCGCTTACTACCGACTGTTAGGATAGTATACTTAAAAGCAATACTTTTATGTATTATCCGGGATCACAAGAATATTGATGAGAATCTATTAAGAAGATATGCATATTCGGTTTCATATTTATTGCATGTATGATGTATGTATGCATCGTCCGTATATCTTGTCTAGTATTTGACTCATCGCATGAAGCGTGGAAGATCGGGTCAAAGGTTCTGACAAATATACAAGTGGGCTCACAACCGTAATGGACCCGGATTGTCCATTGGGACGATTGTAGCACATCGTTATATTAGCTGATCTTGTCTAGGTCGGAAGGATCGAATCCCGGTCTTGGGATTTGAGTTTTGAGCTCGATGTGTTAGTACACTTGGAGTGTATTGAGCAGGATCAATAGGATGATCAATTCTATA
>JAULLE010505202.1:0-10257 GCA_035668155.1 Sarracenia purpurea
AAATGAAATCTTAAAAAATAATTAGGAAAGGGCAATTTTGGAACAATATAAAAAAATAGGATCTTAAAGAAATGACGTATTGCTTTGGGACCCGATGGAAAACAGCTCCAAAATACAGGACCTGTAAAAAAATCACTCTTTAAAATATTTATTTAATTTAATTTGGTGTGGGGTGGGAAAAGGCACGGCGAGAAAATAAAATACTGTCTCCAATTCATTTTATCGGGGACGAAAAACCAAGAGAAAGCGAGACGGAACAAATGATGACGGGATGGAACATGAAAAATTGTTTTCCCTATTTTTAGTTGGGCCTTTGGGTCTTTAGAGAAGACCGAACATTCACAATGAGATTGATCCATGATCACATTGTGATTGGTGGCGAGCCCGTTGGATTTGCTGAGACAAAGCCAACATCGAACTGGCCTTGGCCAAAAAAACATTAATAATGATGTTTTGACTAATCCTAATAACCCTAGACAACAAATCTAGTGTTATACTTTATTTTAAAAAATCACGAGTCGACCTAATTAGGATGAGAATAAGGTTAATGATAAGAGAGTTAACTATCATTACACTGAAAAAGGCCAAATTTAAAAAGGAGGATCAATCCATCTTCTAAGGTAAATACTAATTATCTTTAAAATACTTTACTGAAATATATGGAGAATGTTATCTCTCCAAGCCAAACTTTTCACTTGACTTCAAATACACTATCTTTAGAATCAAAGAGAAATTTCGACCAGCAGTTATCGTATGCCACTCTCACCATTGTTACTTTTTGGCATATCAACTTAGTCCATCAGGTTGATCCCTATGACTGATTCTATCCCATTTTTTACAGTTGTAATTAATGGCAATTCAATTCTACCTATATTTAATTCTTATGATTGTAACACATTATTTTGTTAATAAATTTATTAGCATAATTTGATCACCATAGTGTTGAAAAATAATCAAGTACCTACAACATAAATAAATAATTTTTCTCTTATTTGTTTAGGATTAAATGAGATCAATCAAAGCAATATAAAAATAAAAAAAATATATACAAGACGCCAATCTTAATTGGAGAACTCCTAAGAAAAATAACTTACCCTACCCAAGTCCAATTCTAAAGTTTTACTATATCAAATAATGAATTTACACCGGTTCACTTTCAAAGCGTATTGAGAGGATAACAACATCAAGATTAATTTTCTTGGTTAGCACAAATATTTAATATCTTTTTATTATCATTTTATTGTAAATGGATTTTAACAAAATAAGTACTTTAAATTTCCCGGTGACAAAAACTGGGTACCAAAAATATATGTCTAAAATTGTACGATGATGAAATTCTATTTACCATCCAATCAGCACAAGAAGAGTAGGTGCAATTCTACCGAATTTTTCCGAAGCATAGAGTCAATCCATTCGATTTGAAAATTATACTACCAGGGAACTCTTAAGGTGAACTTATATAGAAAGCCATTAAAACTATTTTCAAATAAATAGAAGTCCATTTTCACAATATTATTTTAAAAATTGTCTTACCGTCAATTTTTGTAATTTATATTATGTACTTACAAATCGTATCACATTAGGAATGGATTGAACCCTAACGAATAGTAGAGATAGAAAGTGCCGTTGGTGAGGGTCGCCAGCGATGCTAAACTGGCTCGCCGATTTTGCATTGTTTCGATACGCCTGATCTGCTCTCTCCTGCTTGACGAATTGCCCCTAACTTCTCAGTTCCCTTCTACAACGCATGTTGAGGCGATCTAGGGCTTTGGCCGTCTCTCACTTACGGTGGATCCCACCATCATTGGACCCCTATTTTGCGTTTTCTGGGTAGGCCCCGACCCAGTTTCTTCTTTGGTTGTCTTCCTCCATCTTCACTTTCTGATGGTGTGTTATTGAGCTTTTTCCATTGCTTTGTTGGTTGTCGTATGTGGTTGACGGGAGGTTGATTTCCAATATACCCGTAGTATGCATACCATGTGTTCGACGAAATTTCAATAACAGCGAGCTTCAGTCTTTTGGTCTGTAGTTGAGCCATTTTGACACAACATCTTTAATTCTTTGAGATGGATATTAATGAGAGGGTTAAAGGGTCTGTGGGGGTTAAGGCTGATAGCATACGCACCATTTTCGTGGACAATCTGCCGGAGCATGTCCATTGTCAAGTGTTAGAGAAGGCTTTCCAGCAATGTGGCTTCGTTTTGGAGGCTCATATCTCCATGAAAAGAAGGTCGAAAACAATGTCCAAGTTCGGCTTCGTGAAGTTCATGAACCATGAGGTTGTTTATGATGCTATTTCTAGGTTCAACGGTGTGTGGTGGTTGGATAACAAGATTTCGTCCGAAAAGCTCACTTCGATTTCCGAAGATGTAGAGCCTAGAGAGGGTCTCTGGCCCAATCCTTTTGCAGAAGGCCCCCCATGCCTCAGCCACCTGTTTCTGTCACTAGTGAGCCTCAGGCTCCTCAACAGGATTTTGGTTCAGGGAGTTCAAAACATAATGGTTTAAAGGCACAATACAACGAAAGTACGACCCCCCGTGCTCAAGCCCACCGTGAAAAGAGTGGAGGCACCTTGTGTTGATGTCGAGTGGCTACAGCCGTGCCTCATGGGTGTCCTCAGAAAGGTTGATTTAAGCATTAAGATTTTGATTAGGGATCTACACAAGGTTGTTGTATCAATCCCAACCATCAAAGCCTTTTGGTATTCTAAAGTCTTCCTTAGATTCATATCCATGGAGGAAAAAGAATCCTTTCAACAAGTTAAGAGTTATATGGAGCATCTTTTTGAGGTGGCATATGAGTGGAGTGTCCATGAGGCCAACACTAGTAGAAAGGTCTGGTTGAATCTTACGGGTGTTCCTCTTAATGCCTGGTGTGAGGCGTCCTTCTTGATGCTTGGAGACATTTGGGGTACTTCTATATCAGTGGATCATTGCACCATCAACAAGGAATGTCTGGAGTTTGGAAGAGTCCTGGTACGCACCCAACATATAAGTACGATAAACCAGAAGTGTGAACTGAAAGTAGGCAATATTATCTATCCTATCTTTTGTTCTGAAGGATATATCACCTGGGGTGATCATTATGACTATTCTCCCATGAGTTCACCTCCCAATGGTGGGCCGCATGAGAGGGAGTTGGAGGAGTTGGCAAGCTCTAGTTTCGTGGCGGATTCACTCTTGGCAACTCATGGTCCTAGACTACAACCGCTGCAACCAATGCTACCAAATAAAGATTTAATGTTTAAAGAAGCCTTGCAGGGTATAGTTGGGTCACCAAGGCCTGAGTCTGCAGAGTTAGCAGCTAATTCACCATTGGTACAGGCTCACACCACTGCTTCTACAGAGGATGCCCTCCCCTTATTAGGAAAGTTACCTACCAAGGCTGATAAAAAGCATGTTGTGCAACCCAATATCGGCTCCAACATGAAGGCTAAGACAATCAAGGAGAACAAGTCCGTAATGTAACGACCCGACCTAAAACAATAAATAATCTAATGCGGAATGTCCAATGACCGGGTCTCATGTCGTATATTCGTTTATTTAAAACACTGATTTAAGAAAAATAAGAATATTTCCCTTTTTAAGAGACTTTAAAAAAAAGTTGAAAAATATTCTAACTCTTGAAATTTTTATAAATTTCGGTAGAGTTTTCCCTATTTTTGGACCTTCCCAAAACAGGCAATGGCCTGTAAACAAGGTACCTGGACATATAAATTATAACAATCCACGTCCGCGGCAAACCTAAACTATTCTAAGCTACATCAAGCCATTATCCGGTATAACAACATTACCTACCAACAAGAAATCTCAATATGACAAGGGTGGCCCTTAGGCACTTGCAACTCATAGCAAATCTAAGCAGAAAAGCTAGCTAAACCAAACAAAATAAAACTACCCAATGACATCTCACATGCATACAAGAAATGATAAATGGCCTTATGGACGTGCAGTAATCCAACGATAGAAAATAAAGCATAAATGATAATACATTCATCCAAGTGAAATGTAAATAATAAAATGAATATGTACAAGCTTTTGCTTCTCCAATCCATGCTCCAGTTATCCAAAAGCTCATTTTTGCTAAACCAGAAAAATGATAGGGTGGCTGAGCCACAGTTGTAGGATAATAGACAAATTAAATTACAAAATGATATACAAGGTTGGTTATGCAGCAATATAGATAAAAGATTTTAAAGATAAAAACCATAATCTTTTTGTTGTTCAAAAACCATGCTTGCATAACCGGGTTTTACTATAAAAATCTCATTTTACCCAGAAAGCTTTTAAATAAAAGACTATCAGTTGAAAAACCATGTTTTCCTTGTTAGGCTTACACATAACTCCAGATAGTTGCTAACTACACTTTATACGCTAACCGGCATAAGTTGCCACGTAGAGGGAGATCTAACTCTTTAAGAAGGGAAATGGTTATCGCATACTAAAATGTAAAACCTAAAGCATAAGGAAGGATCCACTCACATCTATCTAGAGTGTGATACATGGTGTCACGTATCAAAAGCCGTAAAAGAAGGTAAAATATGTGCATCTACATCACACAAGTGATAGTATGATCATGCTCATATGAATAATGCACACAGAACCAAACCAACACCATGTATCGTAAAGTAAACAAGCTATGTCCCATACCACAGCTCGTAAACGTTACGTTTACATACTCACACTCCCACGTATCGTAAAGTAGACAAGTTATGTCCCATACCATAGCTCGTAAACTTTACGTGTACATACGCATACACACCCGTGGAACAGACCATGGGTGGATGGTGAGTCTCATCTTGGTTGTACAAGCCCCACGGAACTCCCATCGTGGACCAATCATACGGCTCACTTCAACGTCTATTGGGGAAGTGGCCATCTTCCATTATACAACCCCCACAGAATAAGTCAACATGGACCAACCTCACGGCTCACTTCAACGCTAGTTGGAAACCTAAGACTCCACCCCTACCCCTCTCCAGTCCCCACATCAACACATAAAAAAGCACAAAGATAAGGACAATGTGCACCAACAGATCACAAGGATCAATAGAACAAGCATCCATCTCCATACCACCGTGTGCAAAATGCAAATAATGCATCAACTCATGAATAATCATCGCCAAGACACATATTGAATCACCAAGGCCAAACTAGACAATAACAATCAAGGTATATCCAACCCAAGATCACATAATCCTATCATCAACAACTAGGCTATTATAAGGGATCCCGATGATTTCAAGTGTTCAACCGAAATTCGACTTAACACAAAATATAAACATATTTCCATAGCTTTAGATTCTAACATAATCCACTGGGTATAAAAATAAGGATATCCTATCAACCATTATTAGGTGCGATAGAACATCTAAACATACCTGATGTTCTATAACAAGAATATTTACCATACACCTTTTACGAGAAAGCTTAAATGATCCATCAAAATTTAGGGCAAACCTAAGTTGTCCGATAATTACCAATTACCACCACCAATCCCAAAGTGCTTTCGCTATCAACACCCTAATGGTTTCACATAGGGATAGCATCGTCAATCCCTAAACCTACCAAAGTTGGAATGGCATACCGAACCAAAGATATATCGAATGGTGGGGACAAGTCAAATCTACCACTGCCCCGTCGCGGAATTAGCTAAACAAATCATCAAAACTAGAATTGAACCTACGTTGGCTTAATTCATGACAGGTATCGCAATCGATCTCAATACATAGCCGGATGAGGGTTAAATCAATGTAGGTTCACATGCAATTCCATATCACAAGTTCAATGCCAATCTCTAATTAATTGAACGAAATCCTTAATTTTCCCGTATAAGGTTCATTTACCAACTTTCTGATTTGTTAAGGGAGATTGCTTTCACTTATCCCAAACATTATAGAAATTAAATCATAGATTAATTTCATTACCTATTTCACATAATTGGAATCAATTTCTAGGAATTATCCCTATTGGGTCAAAAAACCCTAATCTATATAAATATCCCAAACCCGAACCCTAATTCGTCCATAAACTAAATCAACCACACAATATTAACACTAACACGGTAAAATAATCATAGCAATGCTCAATTTCAAGAGTCAATAGGCAATTTCAGATTTAAGGCTCAAAACCAAAGCAAGGGTTCACGTTCGGGTTCGGTAATCCCGTGGGATCGAAATGCAATAATTTGTAGAAAACACTCAATCCATATCAAATAATAGGTTTAAATGGTCTAGAATCCTACCTCAGAGGAGAAAATTGCAAGAAATCAAACTGATTTGGGTGAAAATCCGACTGTCAGAGGCGTGAGCGCGCGGTAGCTATTCTGTTTGGTGCTCCGCCATTCTCGTTTCCGTTTCATCTTTTTCTCTCCTTTGCCGGTGACGATAGGCGCCGGTGGTTGCCCAATGGTGGTCGATGGTGGAGGCGCCGGACTCCCTTCCATTCTCCTCTTCTTATTCTTTGTCTGGTTCCATTACCGAACTTGTTTCAGTGCTCCCCTGTTTGTCGAAATGATTTCTCCCCTTCCTCTGGTCAGCGCCGGTGACATATCTCGCCAGTGGTGGCGGCGTCGGTGACCAACTCTCCCCTTTCTTCTCCCTCTCTTCCCTCTTTTCTCCCTTGCGCGACTGCTTCTGGTTTTCTCCAAAAGCTTCCCTTGCGTGCGCATCGTACGCCCTATTTGGTCGAAGCTTTGGTTTGCTTCGTTTGTTTGTTTTTTTGTTTTGTTTTTTTTTTTTATAAAAGATTAATAATAATAGGTATGTATTTACATACATATACTTTCAAAATGATTTTGATTTTTGTCAAATAAAAAGAAATCCGGCAAGTGCCACCATCAAAAATTTTATTTTTAGCCATATATATATATATATATATATATGTATATATCCGGGTATAAAAGAATTATTTAAAATCCCTTTTAACTTTAAATTGAATTATTAAATAAAATAGTACATGTCATTACAACCTCCCCCACTTAGAAGATTTCGTCCTCGAAATCTCCGTGTCTCCCCCACTTAGGAGCAATGTCTCACTAACTGACAACATCGCTAACACACAACAGTTGCACCCCGATCCTTCAAAATCACCTATATCAAAAAATCTCATCTTTCACACATGAACCCACAAGGAGACTATACAGGTTCACCGATAGATAACACAGCTCGCCATCTCAAACAAAGGATTGACCCAACGCAAACACACTTAAGGTCTCCCCTAGCACGCACACGGAAAGGGTTCTACAAACTCAACTGGCATCACCAAGATCATATTTCACAACAAACTGTGGTCACGCACATTATCTTACAACTTTATTTCATGTTCATCAGGTCGAGGATTCTTGAACATTTCCTCTCAAATATCAACCAGACCATCATCAAAAACTTGATCCGAACCATACGCAAAGACTAACTGTAGGGATCACCCTTAACAAAGCCTGATACTTATACTTCATTATCTTGGAAGATAACAAACCCGATTCTCCACACCGAACAATTAAGCGGCCTTACTGCTAAGTCAGCGCCATCCATGGTAGCTCACCAGGAACCATCCAAGGTTCAAAATACCAAGTGCCACCCAAAGGAGATCACCCACGGAGTTCATCTCGTCTAACTCCCAAACCGATCACTTTGTCTGGGTTCCTACCACTAGGCCCACAGGCAACCGAGGGTGTACACAACACACCGAGCCAAATTCTAACTGGGCTACCACAAATGTTACTACTTAGCCCCTACATCGTATCACCTGAGTCCATCACAAACTTCTCACTTCTCATCGCATCACCACTGAGAAGAGGTCAAAGCATCGACACCAAGCTCTCAAGCAGACAAAGCGTCGACATAAAAGAGAAGGATATCGATACAAACCATCATGTTCAACACAGCTCAACCCCAAACAACCTCATACCAAGGATAACTCCTCGAGCTTTATCTCCTGACACAGGTTAAAAGATCTGTGATACTCTATCTCGCCATCGTCTAAACCCATAATTACAACTGGTAATCTTCATGTTGGAATACGATCCACAACTGACAACCTTTCTACTGGAATTTCATTGACAATACCGTCATCATCCAACTCAATGACATCCGAATGGGCCAAAGGGATAACCATTAGGTTTACCTTTGAAGCCTCTTTCACCACATCCTGGTCGCATAGATATCTCTTAGAAAGAGGGGTGGGGTTGGGAGGGGGCTCCATGATCAAAAGAAGGTAACCTCAAACTTCCCTTCCAAGGAACTGAAACGACTCATCAAAGAGAATCCAGACAGTGCTACGGCTACTGTACATCTACCAGGCCAATAAACACATCAACCACTAACTGATCTTCACAATAAACGTAGAATACAGAAAAGTCTGTAGCCTCAAAAGCAACTATCAACTGCCTGACTACAAGGCTCGAACAAATCATCAAGGGTATCTATACCGTATCATGATTAACATACATCCACAAAGTCAAAACTCACTAGTTCATCATCAGCACTTACGACTCATCCAAGGCACTCAGTCTTAAACAGAGGCGAAACAGCCTCTAAAGACACCTCTCCAATGAAAGAGGACTCTCGAGCAAGGGGTCCATCCCATCAGGGTCACATCACATCATCACGCTCCCGTCCACTATGGTCCCATCCACGTTCCATCGTACAAAGTGCTCACGTTCGTACGCACCCGGTAGTACACGGATCACGACGCAACAACAAGGCACGAGAACGTATGGCTCACGACATAGCATGGTTCACGACGTATAAACCATCACATCAACACAAGCTATCCCCGTACAATCACCTAGTACCTAGGTCTCCACATTCTCGGATAGTTATCATACCCTACTCCCTTAGGTAAGGTCACCATCCTACTCCTACGAGTAAGGTAAGCATAATATAGAGACAACAATCTCTATCAATAAATATGGTAACAACTACACACATAGGCATGTTAACAATGTCTATACATGGCATGCTAACAGTTATACACATAAGCATATAAACATATCACCATATATCGAGGAGGCTAATTGGAGTGATACCTCAATCTGAACAACTCGCTTGGATTTCTAATTAGAATGAGTGTTCGCGATGCACCCTTCTAACCAGACTCCCAAGGTAGTTAGCCGAATGCTAAAGGCAAGAAGTATCATCCTCAAAGTCCTACCTCCATACTCACGTAATCACATAATCACATAGCATGCGCAAGTCATTTCTCATCACTAGATGAGCATACATACGCACTCATATCGTGAATGCAACATGCAAACCATCCTTCTCGGTGTAACACACACAACCCTTCCCACGGTACTAAGGTATTTGAGCCTAAAGCTCTGATACCATCTGTAACGTCCTGACCTAAACCAATAAATAATCTAATAAGGAATATCCCGAAATAGGTAATAACCTGTAAACAAGGTACCTGGATAATCTGAATATCAAAAATCCGTATACGCGGCAAAAACTAGGCTATTCTAAGCCACATCAAGCCGATTACCGGCACAACAACATTACTAACCAACAAAAGTACCCAAATCTCAATATAGCAAGGGGCGGCCCATAGGCACTTGCAACCCACAACAAATCTATAATAAAATAACTAACCAAGCCAAAGAGAGAGAATAAAACTACTACCCAGCGGTATCTCACATGCATGAAACTGAATGAAAAGAAATGGCCTTATGGCCTTATGGCCGTACAACTGATTATACATCCATCTGAAATAAAGAAGAATGAAATGTATAAACAAAGTAAAACTGTGCAAGCTCCATCTTTTCCCATCATTGCTCCAAACATCCAAAATCCCCTTTTTGCTTAACTTGAAAAATGTTGGAGTGGTTGAACCACAGATGTAGGATAATAAACAAAATAAACCACAAAATGATATACAAGGTTGATTATGCGACAATGTAAATAGGAAACATTTAAAGGAAAAGAATTGTTATTCAGTTACCAACATCAAGTCTGCATAATCATGTTTGTAATAAAGAAATGTCTTCTCCAAGACAGGAAAACATTTTATTATTTTAAGTCCAATGTTTTATCATAAACAACCACTATAGGTATCTCAGATGAGAAGAGGGTCTCATGTTCAATTTCTATCCCCAAAATCGTTATTATTGCACACTCGACTTATCATCAATCATTGGTGAACTTAGGTTCATGATCTCTTCACCAATATCTTAACCTATGCAACACTTTTACAAACCCGGAGGTTTGAAGGCATGACCGGCCTCTCTACAAATCCAATGCAGCACTTTCACAAACCCAGA
>JAULLE010505422.1:0-10250 GCA_035668155.1 Sarracenia purpurea
TATCCCAAGTTATCGACAACCTGTAAACAAGCACCTGGATATCAACAATCAATATAGGCCCTCCAAGGGCATCAACAACCACAATCTAAACTATTATATGCTATATCAATCCGTTATGCGGCACAACTCTAATACTAATCAACAAACTTACTCAAAATATGAATAAATCAAGGGTGGCCCGTAGGCTCTTGCAACCCCAACAAAGAAAACAAAACAAAAGCTATCTAAACTGAAACGGAAACCAAAACTACCCATCGACATATCACATGCATACGAGAAATGATAAAAGGCCTTATAGCCATACAGTTATCCAACAATGGAAATGAAATACAATGGATTATACATTCATCCAACAATAAGTAATGGAAGGTGAAAAATAAAATAAATGAATGAAGCTCCCGCTTCTCATATCCTTGCTCCCGCTATCCAAAAGCTCATTTGCTTAACCTGAAAAATATTAGGGTGGCTGAGCCACAGATGTAGGATAATAAACAAAATAAACCACAAAATGATATAGAATGTTGATTATGTAGTAATATAAGTAAAAAGGGTTTTTAAAATGTAAAACCATAAACCATTTTCTGTAATCCAAAACCATGGCTGCATAACCCAATTTTTGTATAAAATATCTTTTGTCCAAAAAGCATTTGAATAAGGGGCTATCAGTTGAAAAACCACGTTTTGTCACGTTAAACTTAACTTATAACTCCAAAATGGTAAATAACTACTCTCTGTATGATAACAAGCGAAAATTGCCAAGGAGTGGTGGATCTAACTCAGTAAGGGATGAATTGGTTACTACATACTACTCTATGTAACCTAAAGTCTATGGAATGCTCCACTCTCATCTGTCTAATTTCCGTAAACGATACTGTCTTTTATATTGACTTTAGGATATTCAAATACTAGTCATTTTCATGATATGATGCAATCTTTTAAGTAAACTCCAAACACTTTGTATATACATCTATACCATTCTACATTCCATATTCACGTCAAGGTTTCTATCAAACTTTAGCTTCCAACAATTCCTAACAATACCAAATCCACCACTCATTTAATCATTTACTTTCTATCTCTTTCTAAGAATCACAATTTCCATATATTTACATTATCCCACCCACATACCAAAACGCATACTATCCCTTTGTTTTAGATGTTTATGAATTAAATTAAAGGAACTTATTTTAAGAAATTTATCTATATACTTAAAAGTTACAGATTTAATTACTACAATCAAATACCCTTATTCATATTGAGTTAAATATGAATAAGAAAACCAGCAAAATAGGATCCAATGTGAGGGTTTTCTTAACAGCTAAAATCAACAAATTGTTTCAACACCCAACATGGCAGCAAATCGAATTAACTCAATATAGTTAGAGCATTAAAGCACCCTTGGAGAAATTAAACCAGCAAGATGTAGACTCTAAATTTTACCTCACACCACGTAAATGGATACCCAAAATCACATAGGAAGCTATTTTAGAATAACACTAAAATCAAAACGGAAGTCAATTTCTGTAAAATCAAAACATACTGCCAATGTAGCTCCAAGTTTTCTATTTGTTCATCATTTCATAGTGAAGTCTTAATATCATAATATAGATTAATTTCTCCAAGCTTCCCAAAGTTTCAATTTCATGGTTTACATATAAATTTTAAAATTCCCACAATCACCCCCCGTTAGTTCATGGATGATCCTCAATCCATTCTTTAATTCAAAGTCCTCTAACAAATTTTCAACACATAAACATGAATTGAACTAGGATAGTCTAAAATCCTACTCTTATTTCATAACTATGCTTTCCAACATGAACAAACATCTATTCAGCCTCAGATGTGATCTTCCTAGAGATTTTCAACATAATTTCAATATCTTTTAATTTCTATAACATTATTCAAGTTATCAGCAATAGTATAAAAATTTAGATTCGCATATCTTAACTTAACGAAATTCATAAGTCTAACGCAAACATCCTCGAGCAGAAATTTTGTCAATTTACCAATTACGTGTTCATGAGGTCAAAATAGATTAATTAAATTCAAACAAGCAAGGTATCAATTTCCCAGAATGGTTCGGATAAGGAAAACCACAAATCTGTACAGGAAAATTTTGAATCCACACCCTAATTCGTCTAAATCTGACACCGATTGAGCAACAACAATTCTAGCAAGTTGAAATAATTATCAGGATATTTTTAGGGCCAATTCTAAGCGATGAAAGAAAGATTTAAGCCCAAAGAAACCAAAATCAAATTTTCGGCCCAAACGTACACCGCAAGACCTAGGGTTTGAGTTGATCAGTGAATCTTCACAAAAACAACAATCTATATCAGTAGATAAGTTTAGATCATCTAGAATCCTACTTGAATTGGAGAAAATCAAGAAAATCGAACCGATTCGAGGCTTAAACCCACTGTCGAAGTCGCGAAGCCGTCGCGTGCACGGCGCGATTTCTGTTCTGTTCAACCTCTGCCTCGTCTCTTCTTCTTGCTTCACCAGCGACGACGACGATGCGCTGGAGGTGGCTCGACACTGGTGGTGGCATGCCGTGGCTGCGATCTCCTCCCCCTCTTCTTCTCCGACCAGAACTCTCTCCTCTCCTCTCGTGAAGCTTCTTCTTCGACTTCTCTGTCTCCTCTTCTCGTTGATAGCGACGCCGGCGTTGGGTTCGTCGGAACCGGAGATGGTCGGCGCTGGTGGTGGCATGGTGGACCTTCTCCTCCGATGCTCTCTCTCTCGCTCACCCTCCCCCTCTGTATCTCGAAGCTTCGGGCTTCCTCCCGCCGTGAGCCTTGCACGAAACAAACTTTTTTTTAAATTAAAAGAACCTTCTACACACCCAACAAAATATTAAATAATTTTACCCCATAAAACTATGAGAGATACAAAAGGGAGATTTTATCCAATAAATTATTTTAATTTATTTTGAGAAAATTCTGGGGCTAAAAATAGGTTATCTGAAAACCTTTTTATTTAAATTAAATTATTAAATAAAATAGGTCTGGTTATTACAGCTGCCACAGTCACGCACAGCACCCGCACACGCCCTGCACGTCTGCCGCACCCGCGTGCGCACTGTGCGTGCATGCCCCTTGCCAGCACCTCGATCGACCGAGCCAAGGGGCCAGTCGACCGAACCTGCCTTAGTTGACTGAACCAGGGGGGTCGGTCGACCGAACTCTTGTGTTCCAGCTTATGACCGCTTCTACGTTTAATTTGCTTCAGTTTTGGTCCCCTTTTTCTTGTCTGATTTACATTATGAATCAAAGAAAAATATGTGCATCAATATTAAATCGTTACATTTGAAAAACCTATGCCCCACGTAGGAGGCGTACAGCAAATCCTGATTTAAAAACAGTCAGGACACTTTCGATTCTAAACGCAATGAAATAAAATAAACCATTCATGCAAACACAACCTGTCCATAACGACAAATCCCTACAAAACAAAGGTTAGCTCAACCTTTTCATGAAAAACACGCGACTGGTTCTGATACCACTGTTGGGGTTTCGGTGCCGCGACAGAAGCGTTTTGTTTAAAAAATCATTTTGGGCGCCCATTTTTCATGAAAAATAACATGCAAATAAGAGATGGACATAAGCTATATCAATTGAGAGTTGTCGAAAAATCTCAAAGTTTTCACGTAACGGATGAGAGACCACCACGCGATCTTCTCACGTATAACCCTTGCACGTACATGACTCCAACGTGTGGGCACCGATCCGAGACAAGTCCATGGCTTCAACACACTTTGAATCCTCCACCAAAATTGAAGAACAATTTAGAGAGAGGGCAAGGGGGCCGACGACTAGAGTACGGCAAAGCTATTAGGGTTCCTTTTAATTCTCATATCATGTATATATATTAACCTCCATGTATTTTTAAGAAAATAATAATAATATTATTATTATTCTCCTTCTAAAATACATAGAAAAATATAAAATACAAAGTATACACTAAATCACCCATAATAGGGTTGGCCCTGGTGAGATAAAAGGGGAGAGAGAGACAGGGATAAATAATTTCCTAAAATCTCTCCTTATAATCCTATTGCCTAATTATTTGCATTCTAAGATATATATAAAATATATATATACAAATACCAATTAGGCAACTACCATATCTCATGGCCGGCCACCTAGGGATAAATCCCCAAGTGTGTCAAATACCGAAATTGTCCCCAAACATTTAATTTAATACCTCGAACATCCTGGCGATAAATCCGATGATCGAATTAAATTAAATAAAAACCGAAGCCTACCAAAAACACGTGCGTATAATAGGGCTACGTGAGGGATCACGAGGATGTATAGGACTCGGGCTAATCATACGAGAATACCGGATATCCCTAACTCAAGCCCCGAGTTAGATCTATTCTCGCACGAGCCATGACTTATTCAACTAAAGGCCCTGACTGAACTCCCGGCCCTAAACCGGATTTGTGTCTTGAGTCTCCAATTATCAAATGCCCTGAAGTCTCTCCACGTTTAAGATATGGATTCCCGATAATCGAATTAGGTTACTGACAACCCAGTTCGAAAATCCTCTTTTCCTCGTAACCGCACCACTTAACTTATTGATATACCGGATCAACCGATTCACTACACAGGTTTGGCATAATCAAACTTATAAGAAAAGGTTTGGCATAATCAAACTTATAAGAAAAGCACACGAGGGGGAACTCCTCAACCTAAGTAGGACGTGGTTTTCGTCAGCTGATTATCAACCATTGAACGAATAACGTCAACACCCAACCCACCGGCCAAATTGATCTCGCTATAGAAATCTCAGCCATTCGTAACTCAAAGTACTGAGCATCATCCAAACATGATTCGATCAATCACGTCGGGATTAAGAGATCATGAAATAAATGATAATATAGGATGTAGATCAATTCACATAGTCAGTATAGAACTGATCTTCCTATTGATCCCACTCAATACCCTCCAAGTGTACTAACACATCGAGCTCGAAGATCAGATTCCAAGACCAGAATTCGATTCATTCGACCTAGCCAAGATCAGCTAATACAACGATGTGCTACAACCGTACAAATGGATAGTCCGGGTCCATTACAGTTGTGAGCCCACTTGTATATTTGTCAGAACCTTTGACCCGATCTTCCCCGCTTCATGCGACGCGTCAAATACTGGACAAGATATATGGATAGTGCATACATATATCATACATAGAATAAATATGAAACTGAGCATACACATCATCTCAATTGATTCTCATAAATATTCCCCGGATTCTAGATAATAAAAATACATAAAAACATAGATTTTCTATATACTATCCCAACAACTTCAACGGGTGAAACGTAACCCCTTGTTTTAAGGCAAAGAGCAGCCTCTTACAATGAAGTATGATTGGTAGTAGTTTTTTCCCCTTGATGAGAAGGTATACAATGAAAGGCTCACCAACAATGTCACTCACTCTCAACAATAAATATACAATCAATGAATAGAGAGAGTGGTTGAAGCTAGAGACAAAAATCACAAAGTAGTAACCAATGCAGTAATTGTGAATTTTCAGTCGTAGGTAGGGCACAAGTCAACGCAATAGTGATAGCTTGAATTCTCTAATGCTTGTGACTTCAAACTTTATTGCTTATATAGGTCTTGGAAGGAATTCGTCGTTGGAGGGCATTTAATGCTCCAAAAAGTAACTGTTGTAGCTCTAGAATTCAAAAAACCGTGGGAAAGTGTTGATACTTTTAGGGGAGGTGTCAACCCTTTTTGGGTTGTGGAGGTTAGTGTCGAATCTTCTTCTTTTGTGTTGAACTTTGTTTGATCTGGGAGAAGGAAAAGTGTCGACCCTTCTTTCAAAAGTGTCAAACCTTACTTGGGCTCGAGGAGAGAGAAAAGGCTTAGGACTAAAGTATCGAACTTTACGGACTTTGTGTCGAACCTTTTGCTGGAGAAGCCACATTTGTGTGGAACTTTTCTTCAGAAGTGTCAAACCTTTTTTCTTCAAGCCTTTAGTGTCGAACTTTTTTTCCCTTTGGAGAAGTGTCAAACTTAATACAAAAAGTGTTGAACCTTTTATAGAAAGTGTCAAACCTTTGTAGGGTTCGAACCTTGGGGAACATGATTTGAACTTTCTTCTTCCTTTAACTGATTGTGTTGACCCTTTTCTAGGAAAGTGTCAAACTTTTTCTCTTTGATGAGGATTTCAAAACTTGCAACTTTGTTGAGAGATTTTTTTGAGAGCTTTCGTGAAAACCTTTTTGTGATAAACTTGTACTTCCAACACTTAAGAAATAGAGAGATTTGAATCCCTTGAAATCCTGAAAAAAAAAACTTACTAAGATACTATAAAAATTAGTACCAACCAAATCAGTTAGTTGTTATATATAAAAACTAAGTAAGGAACTTGATTGAATAACCATTTGGCTAACAATCTCCCTCTTTTTGACTATGACAACAATTGATTTATTTTAAAGAGGGATAAGATAATCAAGAACTTCCCCTAAACATATGCATACATTTAAGTATTGAAGCAATATGCATTAATAAAATGCGTATATGTTTTTAAATTCTAAAGCACAGCGGGTCTACGAGAATTAATCCCGATTATTGGTCGTCATGCACTTTAGAATTAACCAACACATAAACATTAAAGAAATGAATAGTTGTTCTTGATACATTTGTAGAATGCATTAGAGTTATATAGAGAAAAAAATGAGAAATAGACAACAATATCAACAAAGAAAATATTTAAAAGAAAATTTTCTTTTCTTCTTCCCCTCAGATAAACAAACATATCAAAATAAAGTTTGCATATATATATATATATATATATATATATCAGAGAATTAGGCATTTACAAAGGCACATAGGTGCTTATTTTTAATCCATGTCAATTTACCTTATATCAATCATTAAAAAGCAGGTTCTAATCATAATTCAAGAATAATCACAATTCAAGGAGTTTGACAACAATTTCAACAAAAATGAGCTTTTCATAGATATCAAGTATGCATATTCACAAAACATTTCACGAAACATAGATCAATCTATCAATCTCACAAATCATTTCATATCTTCTCCCCCTTTGTCATAGCAAAAAGAAGAGGGATGACAAAACATAGTGTTTTTAAAACTACCATGCAATCATATCAGTGTTCTTCAATTACCATGTCAAAAAAAAACAAAAAAAAATCAAGACTATGAAGCTTGTGATGGCTGGTCATCTGACTTTACTTTCTTCAGTCTTCTCTTCTTAAAGGTGATAGGTGGACTGTCTTCTTGAGAGGGTTGAGCGTCAGAAATAGCAGATTCATGGGTAAAGACAGGTTCTTGAACAGGTTCTTGAGAGGAGGCACTTTGAGTGGGGAGTGGTTCAATTGTAGGAATAGGTTTTTGGACTGGTTTTTGAAAAGAAACAGGTTCTTGAGAAGGAACTGGTTCAAGAGAAGGTTGTATAGCTTGAGTTGGAATAGGTTCATGGGAGGGAACATCTTGATCTTGAAATGAAGCCGTGGGTTGAAATTGAGATTGGGGCTTGATACTTGCTAGTAAGGATTGAAATTTCTTTTCGGCTGCCCTTTTTATCTGTGCTTCCCTTTCTGAGCTTGGCCTTTCTTGGAGTTGAAAAGGGGCTGGTGCTTGAGTTTCTTTTTGTAATCTTGCAACTGCACTACTTTGTGCTGGGAATTGCTGCCCTCCTTTGAATCTTGCGGCGAATGCCTTTAGCTAAACATAGACTGCTTCAATTCTTGAATTATTAAGCATATTGACTTGAAGAAAGGAAGGATTAACATTAACAGCTGCCTCTTGGGCAGAGGTTTTGAGTTCATTAACATCTTTCTTAAGAGTTCGAGTGGATGTACACATGTCATCAAGTTTTTGAAAAACTTAAGATTGGAAAGATGAAATCAGAGAGACAACATCACTTAAATCAACAGCAGATGGAGTAGAGGAAGAGGATGCAAAGTTTGCAGCAGAAGGAGTTGGAGAAATAAGAGTAGGTTCAGGAGCAATTTGCTTGTCAGATGGAGATGGATCAGAGATGGGAAGAGTGGATGTAGTAGGAGCAGCATGAGCCATAGGAGATGAGATGGGACCTTTTCAATAAGTGGTCCAAACACCCTGGTTCTTAAATATGTGCATATGATTGAGAGTCGTAAGCCCATACATGTCAGAACTAGAGAACCATACCACTTTCTCTTTTGACAAATCAATGTTAAAGTAATGAAAAACTTTGGTCAAAAGAATGCCATGAACAAGGGCAGAATTGCCACGACCATAGACGTGCAACATATGTGAGATAAACAAATAGCCAAGATTGAGATTTTTGTTATTAATAATGCACCACATGATAAAAACATGTAATTTGGAAACTTCCCCAAATTTTCCCTTTTGAGGAGCAAAAATGTGGTTTACCATGTGATGAAGGACCCTCATTTCAGTTTTAAGAGAGTTGGCTTCCAAAGTTTTTGAGGCATCAATGCTCTTATTTTCACAAATGGTTTTGACAAAACCATTATGCAAGAATCCATCACACTCAAATCTTTTGGCTTTGTAAATCACACACATCACCATCTTAAATTTCAAGAATTTGGTTTAGTAGCCGTGGGGTGAGTTCAATATCGACACCATTGACCCATGTGGTAATGGTGATGGATGGAATAGAGGCAATAACAAAATGGGAGTAGAATGATTTTACCATAGTAGGATAGTGGGGACCAGAGAATTTTAGAAATTTGTCCCACTTGAGAGTTGAAAAAAGCTATGGAAAACTCATGCCAGATGAATCAAAGAACTCAAAATCTATTGCACGACCAGGTATGATTTGCCTATCAATAAAGGATTTGAAGTAAAGACGACGAAATTCAGCGGATTTGAAAGAAATCACCTCTCATGTCGCCACATTTAATTGAAGGTTATCAGTTGATGTAGTGGGCTCTTCGATTGAAATCCCTCCAGTTCGCTTCTTCCTCGTAACCCTAGGGCTCGTCGGGCTAGGAGCATCAGGCTTCTTCGATCCTTTGGCCTTCACCATGTTGGGACGATTGAGAGACACGATTATAGGGTAGATGAGAGAGTTTTGGTGGATTAGGATTGGAAAAGATGAAGGATTTGGAATAGAGAGAAAGAGAGAGAGAGAGAGAGAGAGAGAGAGAGAGCGAGAATATGAAATGAAAACAAAAGGGGTCCGTATATCTATAATTAGAAAAAGGTTCGAACTTTTCTAAAAAATGTGTCAAACTTTTCTCATTTGGCACTTTTTCATGAAAGTGTCGACACTTTTTACAAAAGGGTCGAACCTAAACTGCTGCACTTTTTCTCTCTCCTCACTCGACCAAAAGTGTCGACCTTTTTCAAGAAGGGTTTGAAACTTTTCCTGAAGTGTCAAACTTTTAACCAATAGGTTCGACAGTTTTCTAGAGTGTTTCTGGGGTGTCGAAATTTTACCAAGGGTTCAACCCTTTTCCATCAAACCAACAGAAAACATAGCAACAACAGAACAACACAAGAATTTTATACATTATATGCAAGAATGGTTGACCAATCAAATGTCACATAGATTTAACATACCAAGACCTTTACAAATGGAATTAAAACTATCCTCTTGAAGAGGTTTTGTAAAAATATCTGCAAGTTTCTTATCAGTATTAATGAACATCAATTCAGCATCCCCTTTTTCGACATGATCCCTAATAAAATGATATTTAATTTCAATGTCCTTTGTTCTAGAATGTTGAATGGGGTTCTTTGTTAAGCAAATTGCAGTAGTATTATCACACATAATTGGGATGCATTCAAAATTTAACTTAAAATCCTCAAGTTGTTGTTTAATGTATAATGTTTGCGCACAACAACTACCGGCAGCCAAATATTCAGCTTCGGTAGTAGATAATGCAACTGAATTTTTCTTTTTATTTGACCAAAAAGCTATGGAATTTCCAAGGAAATGGCATGTCCCAGAGGTACTCTTGCGTTCCACTTTGCACCCGGCAAAGTCAGTATCAGAGTAACTCAATGGAAAGGAATCTTGACTTGGATACCATAAGCATTGGTCAATAGTGCCTTTGAGGTATCTTAGGATACGTTTAATGGAAAAATGGTGAGATTCCTTGTGACAAGCTTGAAAGCGTGCACGCATGCATACACTGAACAATATATCTGGCCTACTAGTAGTCAAGTACAAAAGATTTTAAATCATGCCTCTAAAAGTTTTTGTATCAACATCTTTTCCATTTTCATCTTTATCAAGTTTTGTTGATGTGCTCATGG
>JAULLE010505531.1:0-10248 GCA_035668155.1 Sarracenia purpurea
TCTCAATTTTTCAGTCAAGAAGAAGAACAACGAGATTCATTACAATTTTGGTTAAAGTCAAAAATATTTTTTTTTTCAGGAGTAAGTGTATAATTCCCTCATAATAAAGGATAAGGCTCAAAAGCTCTCAAAGGGTCAAGTCTCCACCATTTCTGTCTTTTCAATTATTCTTTCTATCAAAATTCATTGGCATGCTTATTAAGTAATTAATCAAGTGTGCAAGGAAGTACAAGGTAGTTCAGTCTTGATTATTATTCACTCAAAAATTTTGGAAGCTTAAAATTAACTCATGTTTTTCTTATTGAAAAAAAATTGTTGACAAGTTTATTTTAAACTTTTTCAGATAACATATTTTTAAGCAAAAATATTGTATATTTTTATATATGAAATGCTAATGGTAACTATCCCACCCCCCCAACTTAAACTGGATAATGTCCTCATTGGAATAAAAGCAAAGTAGAAAAGTAAGGAAGTGAAGAAATTACTGATGTTTTGCAGCAATCATTAATTATCTTTTATCTGTTGAAACTCGCTAGATTGCATGGATAATTAAAATGCTACATACATTCAAAGATAGATTAATACCATGGCAAAAAGATAAGAACAACAAGTAATCTGAATACTACATTTTATTTCATTTCATAAATAACAGGGTACAATAGTTGGGCCGATGGCCTATATGACAAGACAACATATTAAAAGAAAATACAAAAGAAAGAAAATAAGATAAAAGACAGGTTTCGGGGGCGGGGTGCGGTTGGTAGAGGGAATGGTTGGGGTGGTTTAAGGTGAGGGTGGGGTGTATTGGCTGGCTATTTTTTAGGGGTATGGGGTTATGGATGTGTGGTGGGGTTGTGTTTGTTTGTAAGGGTGGTGTGCTGGGTTGGTTGGAGATTATAGTGGTGTGTGGTGGGCGGAGTTTGTTGTAATTTTGGAGGTGGGCGGGTCCCTACTTGACCTGTGGTATGGGCACGTGGTATTGTTTTGAACTAGGGTAGGGACATGTGGGGTTTGGTCACTATGGTGTTTGAATTGGTAGGTGGATGGTCATGGAAGCCATGATCTGTCAGAGATACTCCTCATGGATCCGTTGGCTATCACGAATGTCACGTATGTCGGCCCACAGTTCCTGTTGACCTGCGATGATGGCATCGTAGTCACCATAGGTAAAAACCCATGGTGTCTCCGAGTGTAGACCATATGTAGAGGGGCTGGCGTGGGAAGGAGAGGGTTGGTGAGAAGGGCGATAAGGGGAGAGAGTAGGATGTGGGTCGTCGGACTCTGGTTCGGCGGGTTGTCGAGCTTGTGGTGCCCCGCGGCCTCGAAGGGCACTGACACTCTTCATCCATTTACCTGAAGCGTAGATGGAGGGACGAGTGTCGACAAGCTCAGTGTCTTCTACCATAAAGGGCATCGGGTAGTGAGTGGTGGCGTGGACTATGTATGGGGCGATGATGTTGGAGAAGGGAAGGCATTTCTCGGGGCGATCGAGAAAACGTCCAATTTGGGTGATTATTACCTCAGCAATGGAAATTCGATGGTTGTTGCGAAGAGCGTATAGTGTACAGAGGGCTTCGTTGCAACGTTTTTCTTTGTGGGAGAGGGAAAAGATGTTGGCTTTGAGGACGTTGTCGGTGAACCAAAGTCCTCAAGTAAGATCATTGTGGTGAGCAAAGCGTTCTCCCAGAAGTACGCATCCCTCGGAGACGTCCTGGGCCATCAGTGGGAGCGAGATATCCTCAGGGATTAGCCCGTGGTGATCGGAGGCCTTGTCTTCTTTGGTGCCGAAAATGCGGAGGACCTCGATAAGAAGGTGACGGTCCATTTCTACGTCGTAGCCATCGACATGGCTGCAAAGGACAGCGAATCGATTGCCATGAGGAACTTAACGGTCTTCAGGGTGAAGGTTTTGGTAGAAGAGGCGCACAACCCGAGGGACCGGTGGGGAAAATGGTCCAAAAAGGGCTCCTAGTCGGCGACCATTGAGAAGGTCGATACCGACGCGGGCATCCGGGCAGTCAGCTAGAAACGCTTCCATCACTGGAAAATACATCATATAGTGGAGGGGTAACGTGGCCCAGATCACGGAGGGTATGGTAACATACTTCCGTTGCTGGCTAGAGTCCCCCCGCTCTCGTCGGCTGCTGGAGGTGTGGCCTCGTTTGTTTTGCTGGGGCGACATCATTGGAGGTTGGGGGCTGGGAGAAGTGTTTTTGAGAGGAAAGAGTGAAGAAGAGAAGGGTTTGAGTTGTGAAGAATGGTGAGGCATCCAGGGGTTTTTATAGGCATGCAGCGTCCAGACGCTAAGTGGTTTCCGTCTGGATGGCGTTAACCGTCGCGACGGGCGTCCAGACGGTTTGGTCGAAATTTAAGACACTGTGCCTTTCCGAGGCGATGTCGATTGGTTTTCCGTCCGGACGTGATAGTCCGTCTGGATGGTTTTGAATACGACTGGACGTTTGACTGATGCATTAATTGGGGCTTGTTGGTTTTACGTTCAGACGCTTTGGTCCCGTCCGGACGGTGACGTTTGCTATTCATTTTTGAAAATTGAACCGTTATGCGATGTAGCATCCCGACGGTAGGACTTCCGTCCGGACGTTTTTTTTTATATAAAACATCACAAAACAATTTCTAAGACTTTAATAGGCCCAAAGAAATTGTTTGAACAAATGGCCTTATGTGCGGACACCAGACATTTCCACACTAATGATTATGTTACTCCAACATAGCAGAAGATGGGTCTTTTATGCTCAGATTCCCAAGAGTTGGATTCCTTGTAGTACATCCTCAATCTAGTCTTCGGATTGATTAGGCCGATAGCTCGGGGCATTACGGTTGGATGTGTCTGTAAAGCCATGGAAAGGAGTCTCAACCCATCCAGTGGGCTTACTCATCCCTCTCATGTCCACTTTAAAGATATGTCAACCTCGAGAACCGTAATACACTTTAAAACGTGTGTTACAATGGTCTACTAGTCCACAAAAACTTTCCCGGAGGTAGCATCTACAGAATCCTAGTCTCTTAGCTCTTCGTTTTAAGGCAAAGAGATTTTTACCTTGAAACGGCTCTTGCAGACCGGAGCTGGGCACACGATCCATTTAACCTCGGCGTGCAAAGAGGACAACTCAATCAAGAGAGTAGTTTAGTGTCTTCGGACGGCTCCCCCCCAACTTGAATATTACTGAATTCTTGCTGATGGGGCTCCTTTTGAAATATTTCTGGGTTCCCTCCCAGACAGCGCTAAGTTTAACGTCTTCATCCAGACGTGTCCAGTCGTTTTATTCGACTGTCAGGATCGGGTCGGTGAGGTCTATGGATTCAGATGCTGGGTCTACTGATATGCCTTCTACATAAGGCTTTAGCCTTTGTCCATTGACGTGTAGGAAATGGCCTATTTTTGGATTGAGGAGCTAGCAAGCACCATGCTGGTAGACACGGGTCACCACATATGGGCCTTCCCATCTTGATTGAATCTTACCATGGAATAATCTGAATTTGGCATTAAACCACCAGACTTTTTGGTTTGGCTCGAATGTCTTTCTATGGATATGTTTATCATGGAATGCTTTCATACGAGCTTTGAAGATTTTGGAGTTGTTGTATGCCTCGTTTCATAATTCCTCTAACTCATTAAGTTATAGTTGACGACGGGTACCGGCATTGGTCATATCGAAATTAAACATTTTTATTGCATAATATGTTCGGTGTTCTGGCTCAATTGGCAGATGGTAGGGTTTGCCAAAGACTAATCTATATAGGGACATTCCGATAGGAGTTTTGCAGGCAGTGCGATATGCCCAAAGGGCGTCATCCAGCCTTTTGGACCAATTTTTCCTATCAGGTCGAACGGTTTTCATCAGGATATTCTTAATCTCCCTATTCGACAACTCGACCTGGCCACTAGTTTGTGGATGGTATGGGGTGGGAACTTTGTGTTGTATTGAATATTGTCGAAGAAGGGTTGAGAAATATCTGTTTAAGAAATGTGTTCCTCCATCGCTGATGATTGCTCGTGGGAAACCAATTCGTGTAAAGATGTTACTCTATAAGAACTTAACCACTACTTTATGGTCATTAGATTTGGTTGCCGCGGCTTTAACCCATTTTGACACATAATCGACTATAACTATGATATATTCGTAGCCAAATGATGGCAGAAATGGTCCCATAAAGTCAATGCCCCAAACGTCGAAGAGTTCGACAATTAAGATCGGGTTCAGGGGCATCATGTCCTTTGCAGTCATAGTTTGGATCTTGTTGGCATCGTAGGCATTTCTTACAGTAATCAAGAGCATCTTTAAAGAGCATTGGCCAGTAGAATCTACTTTGGAGTATTTTGGCGGTGGTCTTCTTTCCACTAAAGTGTCCACCACATGCTAAGGAATGACAGAAACGGAGGATACTTTCTACTTCGTCGTCGGGCACACATCGTCGTATAATTTGGTATGCACCGTATTTAAATAATTCTGGCTCTTCCCAAAAGTAATTCTTAACTTGTGAGAAGAACCGGTCTTTTTGATGTTTTGACCAGTTCATCGGGACGCGGCCCACCGCCAAATATTGATTATATCAGCATACCAGGGCAGTTTGATAGTAGTGACCACAAATAATTGCTCGTCGGGAAACGAGTCGTGTATGGGCACGTGGTCAGAAGGTGACTGGACTAGGAGTCTGGAGAGATGGTCAGCTACTGAGTTTTCAGTTTCTTTCTTGTCGCGGATTTCTAGATCAAATTCTTGGAGAAGTATGATCCAACGAATCTAGCGTGGTTTCGTGTCTTTCTTTGCTAAGAGGTGTCTAAGGGCGGCATGATTAGTGTAGATGATTACCTTAGATCCTAGTAGATATGACCGAAATTTGTCCAGCGCAAAAATACTGCTAGTAGCTCTTTTTCAGTAGTTGTATAGTTTAATTGTGCATCATTTAGAGTCTTGCTGGCGTAGTAATTGCATGGGGGGTTTTGTTCTCTCTTTGTCCAAGTACAACACCTACAGCATATTCGGATGCGTCACACATTATTTTGAATGGCATTATCCAGTTTGGTGATCGCATGATTGGTACTGTGGATAGGGCATCTTTCAGTTGTTCAAAGGCACGCATGCATTTATCATCAAAGTCGAATGTAGCCTCCTTAGCTAAAAGATCGCAAAGGGGCTTGGAGATTTTGGAAAAATCTTTGATGAATCTTCTGTAAAAACCAGTGTGGCCTAAGAAGGATCGAATCTGTCGAACCGTTTTGGGTGGTGGTAATTTAGATATTAGATCGACTTTAGCTTTGTCAACTTTTATCCCTTTTTTGGAGACTATGTGTCCCAGCTTGATCCCTTGTTGGACCATGAAGTGACTCTTTTCCCAGCTTAGTACCAAGTTTGTCTCTTGACAGCATTTAAGTATAAGGGTCAGATTAGTGAGACATTCCTCAAATGAAGGACCAAACACGGAGAAATCATCCATGAATACCTCAAGGAATTTTTCTACCATGTCGGAAAAGATGGACATCATACACTTTTGAAATGTAGCTGGTGCGTTGCATAACCCAAAAGGCATCTGCCTATAGGCAAAAGTTCCAAACGGGCATGTGAAAGTTGTCTTTTCTTGATCTTTAGGGTATATGGGTACTTGGTTATAGCCGAAATAGCCGTCTAAAAAGCAGTAATAACTTTACCCAGCTAAGCGTTCCAAGATTGGGTCAATGAAGGGTAGGGGAAAGTGGTCCTTCCTTGTCATGGAGTTTAGCTTGCGATAGTCGATACGGACTTGCCAACCAGTGATGGTTCGTGTAGGGATGGTTTCTCCTTTGTCATTTGACACTACAGTGAGTCTGGATTTCTTTGGCACAACTTGTGTAGGACTCACCCATTTACTGTCGAAAATTGGATAGATGATTCCTGCGTCGAGCAGTTTCACTACCTCTTGTTTCATGACTTCCTTCATGTTTGGATTTAATCGTCGTTGCATTTCTCGTGTGGGTTTGGCATCTTCTTCACATTGGATGAGATGCATGCAAATGAACGGATCAATTTCTTTTAAGTCATCCACTGACCATTCTATAGCTCCTTTATGGGTTTTGAGGACTACAGTCAATTGCTCTTCTTGTATAGGTGTTAAGTCCGAGGAAATTATGACTGGAAGGGTACTGGCGGGCCCAACGAAGATGTACTTGAGTGAGCTCGGGAGCGGCTTCAACTCAAGTGCAGATACGGCTTCTAGGGATGGTATAGCAGGTACTGATGAAAGTGGGGGTAGTTCATTGAATCGAGACACCTATGGAGGTGTGTCTATATATTCTTCCATTTCAAGCTCGGCGTTGGTTTTATTAATAGTTGGTTCAAGATCTAAATAGTCTTCCCCACAATAAGCCAAATAGGCTTACACGGGGTCGTTAGTGAAAATGGCAGGAAGGGCTCCTTGTGTGGCCTCCTCAACTTGGTCGATTGTAAAGCAATCGACTTCTAATGTAGGGTGGTGAGAGGCATGAAACACATTGAGTTGTAACTTCATATTTCCAAGCGAGACGTCCATTACCCCAGTTCGACAATTGATACATGCGTTAGCTGTGGCAAAAAAGGGGCGTCCAAGAATGACGGGCGTTTATCTCCTCGTGTATGTGTCCGGTTTGGTGTCTCATACTATAAAATCGACAGGGAATAGGAATTTTTCAACCTTGACTAGTACATCCTCAATTATACCTTGGGGAACTTTGACTGACCGGTCTGCCAACTGGATGGTGACATGGGTTGGTTTTAGTTCTCCGAGACCGAACTATTCGTATACAAAATATGAAAGGAGGTTTACGCTAGCTCCTAAGTCCAAGGGTGCCCTATCGATATGATGATCACCGATCACACATGAGATAGTCGGGATCCCAGGGTCTTTTAACTTATGGACCAAGTCATAGCTTAGGATGAAGCTAACGTGCTCGGTTAGAAGCACTTTCTTGGCATCGCTCATTTGCGTCCTACTCTTCTGAGTGCATAAGTCCTTTAGGAACTTAGCATAAGACGACACTTGTTGGATGATGTCATGAAGGGGTAGGTTTATCTTTACTTGCTTGAATAATTCAAGCACGTTAGTTAGTGGTGGTTCCTTCTTGAGCTGAGTTGCTTGTGGTTCAAGGCATGATGGGAATGGTGCCTTGGGTTCTGTTGATATGACTGAAGGAGTTATAAGTGCCTCCTCGAATGGATCTCTAGGTGGTGGTGTAGTTGTAGGTGTTTGTTGAGCTTTTTCAGAGTCATCAGACTCATCCACTATCACTGAGATAGGTACTGGCTGCACAGATATGGGCTGGGTAGTGTTGGAGTCGTGAGACTCCTCGACTATGGTCAGGGTTGATATCGGTTGTGGTTTTTCTGGTAATGGCTGGGTGTCGAGCTCTTTTCCGCTCCTCAAGGTCATATTAACCTTTTCCTGCTCGTGGTATACCCAACTACTGCTAGGGTTGCTATCGATGACGTACTGGCCCTTGGGGTTTTCCACAGGTTGACTCGGTAGTTTACCATCCTCTCGGCGGTTAAGAGCTGCAGCTATCAGCCCTACCTGTGTTTCTAGCTTAGCGATACATTGAGAGTGAGAACTCAAGAGTTGAGTCTTCTCATCTAGATTTTTCAGGGCTTTTAACACAGTTTCCTCAAAACCATGTGCTCGAGGAGGTGGTGCAGGTGCTTATTGTGGGGGACGGTAGGCATGTTGGTTGAAAGAGTTAAATATGGGTCTTGGTGCCTGAGTTTGTGGTTGGCCAGGTTGTTGGTTTTGCCAACTGAAGTTCAGATGGTCCTCCAACTAGGGTTATAGGTGTTGGAGTAGGGGTTGTTGCCTGATTGGGGAAATCCTTGAGCAGTGTTAACTTGCTCTTGAACAAGGTCGGGCAATTGCTCGGCCGCAGGACATTCAGTGACAAAGTGTGTTGGGCTAGCACACAATGCACAACCGTCTTGTATGTTTGAGGGTGGTGGTTGAGCTATAGGCAGACCAATGGTCAACACCATGTCGAGCTTTTTGGTGAGAGACTTTACTTGGGCTATAAGATCTACACTTTGGTTAACCTCGTAAAGTCCTCGAGTCTTTTGCGTCATAGTCCTACCTGTGCATGTGACCGAGGCTTGATGCTGTGAGCTTTCGCTTAACTTTTCAAGATGGGACTATACCTCTGTCTCGTTATTCATCATAAATGTGTCGCAACACGAAGCATCGACGTATTGATGATGTTGGGGCAACAGACCTTCGTAGAAGTTATGTACTAGTTGCCACTTCGGGACTTGATGATGGGGACAGCTCCTAATAAGCTCCTTAAGACGCTCCCATGTTTCATGAAAAGATTCTCCCTCTTGCTGGGTAAAACTTGTGATAGCTCGACGAATCTGATTCGTCTTGCCAATCGGAAAGAATTCTCGAAGAAATTCTTGCTGAAGTTTGGCTCACGTTGTTATCGTGTTTGGTTCAATGAACTTAAGCCAGTGATTAGCTTTGTCGCTAAGGGAGAACGTGAAAAACTTCATATGCAAGGCATCCTCGGTTAAGTTGTTAAGTCTCATGGTAGAGCGGATTTCTAGGAATTCGTCTATGTGCTTATAGGGGTCCTCATTACTAAGCCCATGGAATATTGGTAGTAATTGCAAGAGATTAGGTCTAATCTCGTAATTACCGACCCCGGCGTTGGGTGGTACTAGGTAGGTTGCAGACTCATAAGCTGTTGGAATATAATAATCCATCAGCGTTTTGAGCTGTTGATCAGCCTGGTTAGCATGTTCGTTATGTGGGTTGGCTTGCGGAATAACCAGAGGGTTGTTTCCATCGGTCATGGTGGTTGTGTGAAAAAGTGCAGGAGATCGGGGGAAGGGGTTCGAATGGAGGTTTGTTCTAAGGGTTCTTTCTATTTCAAGATCGAAGAGTGCTAAGTCGTAAGGCAAAGACCAGCGACCAAGCATGCAATAAGAGTACTAAAATAAATAAGAAACAGTAATCAGAGATTTTTTTTTAGCGTCCAGATGAAAAAAGGAAGAGCGTCTGAACGACACATGTGAGTTAGCGTCCCGACGTCTAAGAATAGAATCCGAAAGGCACGGGTTCCAGAATTTAAAACTTTATGTTTTAGTAGATGTTGGCCCAAGGGCTATTTCAATCAAGATTTTCCTTATTTTTGACATATAACAAACAATTGATTTTGTTTGTACTAATGTTGAATTTGTGTTTTCATGCATTTTCAGGAGATAAGGGTACTAGAACTTTTATTCCCATCTTTATATAAGTTTTAAAACTATCTCTTAAAAGTTTTTCATGTCAAAAATGCCTTTCAGTTTTTCCTCATAATTGTTGCTTCAAATATTTTTTTCAAAGGAAAAACAGACGTCCATTTCTATAGAACAGACGTTTGTTATTTGCCCGAGAGCTTTCTCTCTCCTCAAGCCAAAGGGAATAGGCATCCGTTTTGAGATCAGGCGTCTGAAACGCAAGGAACATCCTTTTCATCAGAAGAACAGACGTCCAAAATGAAAACAGACGTCCATTTCAGAAGTACAGCTTTGGAGTTCAGACGTCCATTCTCAAGATCAGACGTCCAATGTCTTCCAGAGAATTTTGGTTGTTTTTCATCAAGAAAAACAGACGTCCAAAATGGAAAATCAGACGTCCGTTTCAGAAGTGAAGAATTGAAGATCAGACGTCCAATTTCTAGATCAGACGTCCAATGTTTTCCAGAGAATTTGGATGCTTTTGCATCAACAAAACAGACGTCCATTTTGAAGACCAGACGTCTGTTTCGCCAGTCCACACTTTGAAGATCAGGCGTCCATTCCAAAGACCAGATGTCTGTTTCCAGTCCAATTTCAAAACAGACTTCTGATTTCAAGAAACAGACGTCCGTTTCGTCGGAATTTCAAATTTCGCAGAAGCCCAACGGATATATTCAGTGCATTAAATGCCACCAACGGACAAAAACTTTAGAGGGGCTATATATACTCAAAGATTTGAAGTCAAAGACACCAGAGAACACTCTCATTCACTGTTGCATTGATTACTCTCAACTACAAAAAGCTCAACTCTAGCTTTCTCATCTCCCACTGAGCTTCCAGCTGCAAATCAAATTAATACTCTGGTTTTATTGTTCTCAACCACTCTCCTACAAACTTTTATTGCTTATTAATTACTTGAGAGTGAGTGAAACTTGTTAGTGAGCTTTCATTGTACATTCCCTCATTTAAGGAGGACTTCCATTACAAAACCCTTCATCAATTTTCTGTAATAGGC
>JAULLE010505750.1:0-15627 GCA_035668155.1 Sarracenia purpurea
TATACGGACAATGCATACATACATCATACAGAAAATAAATATGAATCCTAATATACATAGTATATTAATAGAATTCTCATTAATATGCCGGGATCCCAGATAATAAATACATAATAAATACAACAACAGCTATCAGGCAAGCATCGGCATGACACCTTTTGAGGCACTTTATGGTCGACCATGTAGGTCACCCGTTTGTTGGATAGAGGTTGACAACAAGACCATTATGGGACCCGACATCATTGAAGAAATGATGGAGAAGATTGCCACTATGCGCAGCCATTTGATCACTACATAGTGTAGGCAGAAGAGTTATGCCGATCAACGACGACGACCCCTCAACTTTGAGGTGGGTGATCAAATTTTTCTTATAGTCTCACCAAGGAAGGGAGTCTTGAGGTTCGGGAAATGTAAAATGTTATCTCCTAGATTGGCGTCCGTTCACAACGTGTTTCACGTTTTTATGTTGAGGAAGTGCGAGCCGGATCCTTCACATACCATTGAATGATCAAATCTGAAGCTTCAAGTGGATTGTACTTATGAGGAGAGACTCATGCAGATTCTGGACACTCGAGATCAGGTATTGCGGGGTAAAACCATACCACTTGTGAAAGTGCTATGGCATCACCATGCCTTTGAGGAGGCCACCAGGGAGCGGGAGGACGACATTCGTTCTAGGCATCCTGAGTTATTTTCTACCTGAGGTACGTTTGATTTCAGGGACAAAATCCTTTTTAGTGGTAGTGTTGTAAGGGCCAGACCCTACTTTTCATGTGCGGTATTCGATTTAGCGGTTCGGTTATCGAACTTAAAGTACTTGTTCTCAAATAGTATTTTAAATTTGGATTTGATCCTTGTAGGTTTTCAGCTTACCCTCCTTTTGGGTTGAGTGTTAAGTTGTCACATGTCATCGTGGAAGGTTTTGAGGTGATCAGACAGAAACCCGTAGCATTTTACATCATTTTTCGTACCCGAACTTCAGCAGCCCCTCACTCGAGCGTGATCATGTCAGTTAGGCTTATAAAGCCTAACGTCTGTTTTTTTTTTTTTAAACTTTATATCTTTTCTCACCCTTCTCTCTAGAATAGTACATCTACAGTTAGGGCATGGATTTTCGTGGATCTTGAGGCTTTAGCTTGGATTCTAAAGCCATACATATGATCTGGGATTTGAGGTTTACGTGGTCACCGAGCCAGATTTTGATTATGACAATTTTGGCTAGCCTCGTTTTGGTATTTTCAGCTTCTGGTAGTCTTATGAGGTAGGGAATGACCTTCTCTACAACTTCTCCTACTGTATGTAAGGCTAGTTTCGCTTATTTATAGAAGTTATGCTAGTTATCGTGCTTTTTATGCTAGATTTGCATATTTCGGGCTTCGGGAACCGGTTTTCTTGGAAATTTTTTAGCTTTCTTGGTTGTGAACATGTTTAAGAAATATCTGTCTTTTTAGATTTGATTTTAGGCTTTTATGCTTAAATTGTGAGGTTTGTAATATTTAGCTTTTTGTGCATTATCGGGCATAGAATTGTCGATTTACGAAAAAGTTGGGCTTCTCTTTATCACAGTTGTGATTGTGACATGGGGGTGTAATTCGTTTCTAGATTGGATAGTTGTAGTAAAAATCGTGCACAAACCTGGTGTTGGTTTCCCCGCTTGCCAGGGGTGGTAAGGCCGAGAGAGTTTTCTATGTTAGTTTCCCCACAGACCAATGGTGGCAAGGCCGGGAGAGTTTTCTATGTTCGTTTCCCCGTAGACCAGTAGTGGCATGATCGGGAGGCGTTATTATATAGTCTATTCTTAGAAATCTTGATGATGCGATAAACTGTTTAACTTTCAATACCAACAGTATTTTTATCAGTTTAGATAAACCTTGTTTGCATATCGCATGTCATACTTATAAAACATGTTTAGTTCTTGTATAGTTTGTTTCCTACGAGATTGTAGATCACATTGTCTCTGGCAATGACAGGTGATCTCGGGAAAGGTTTAGCGAACTGAGGCGGGAGCTTGGTTGGAGCTTGTAGTTTCTTTTTTATTACGTAAGGCTTATATATATTTTGGAGTTTTTGTATAAGCTTATGGATTATGTTGGTTATGTATTAAGTTGATATTGTCCTTAATACCTGACACGTTTAAGCATATGGTGGATAGGCTCCGGAGTCCGTGATTTTATCTATTTTAGTCTTGTTTAGTACATATGATGTATGTTGTGAGGCCGATGCACCGGGTGGCTGTTTTTGGTTCTGTTTGGTTAGGTTTATTGCTCAATAAAGATGCATGTTTGTTAGGTTTTCTGTGGTTGAAGAAAACTTGGTTTATAAAATTTTTGGACAACTGGACCTTCAGCTAGGAAAATTCTCTGCCATGATCGCGCTTGAGCGGACCCCTGTCGCGCTCGAGCAGGCCCTTATTTTCTAAGTAATTCGAAAATTATAGGTTTTTTCCAAAAAATTGGTGGTTCAATGGCAGGCTTTTGGGACTTTTATAGCGTGATATCTATACTATTTTCAATATAAAATAGTCACATTCACCAAGGCTTTGTTTGAGTTTGAAAAGGTTTAAAACATAAAGGTTTTTCTTAAGTTTTTATTGACTAGTTTCGGTTTTGGATTTGTTTAGGCTTTCGAATTGGGTTATTTGGTTAGTTTTTAGTATTCCAGATTTCGGGGCGTTACACACTATCTATTTCAGATGTGACGACTAACTTCGTGACTGAACTACCGAGGTCTCCACTTCAGCATGACATAATTTGGGTGTTAGTGGATCGGTTGACTAAGTCAGCTCATTTTTTACTGATCCATGGGGCATACACCATGTATAGGTTGGGCCGTTTGTATGTCAGGGAAATTGTTCATTTGCATGGAGTGCCAGTATATATATAATATCAGATCGGGATCCACAGTTTACGTCCCACTTCTAGTGTGGGTTACAGACAGCGTCGAGGACAGACCTGCTGTTCTGTTTTGCGTTCCACCCTCAGACAAACGGGCAATATGAACGCATGATATAGATTGTAACGGTTTGAACCATTTTATTAAATAATTTATTTAATGTCCAAAATTGAATTTTGCATAGTTATTTTAGACTCGAATATTTTTTGGCCAAAATTAAAACTTTGTTTAAAAAGAGAAAAGACTAATATTTGTACAAATTTAATTGTCTTTCTAGAAATTTCTCTACACAATATATATATATATATATATATATATATATAATAGTAACAAAACAATAATCTCGCGCATGCGAGAAGCTTCAAGAAAAAGAGAGAGATCCGAGGGTCGGCAAGAATAGAGACTAAGTGAAATGAGAGAAGAGATGGAGGAGAAGGGAGGAGGGACGTCTCGCCACCACCGACCACCTCAGTGCGGACCACCACCGACCACCGGTGCGGCACCATCGTCGTCGGCAAGAGGAGAGAACCGGCGAGAGAAATGGGAAACAGGGGAGGAGATGTCGCGCATGATAGCCGCGAACTTTATCGACGATTTCTGCTCTGATTTGGCTTGATTTCTTCGTCTAAGGTGCTCCTCTAACTCTAAAGAACATTTTCACTAATTTAGTTTGAGATTAGATTGAAGTTTCATGATCGATCAAAGCTAGGGCTTCGCCGAACTCGTCGGAGACGTTTTTGGGTTTCTTTGATTTCTGTCTACCTCTTAGCTATTGGATCTTGAAATTGGACCTTTCTAGAGTTATTTAAGCTTGCTAGAATGATCTTTGTGAAATCAATTTCGATTTTGAAACAGTTAGGGTTTTGGATGGATTTTTAGGGCCGATTTAGGAATTTCGGCCCTATGGCGATAATTTGGTGAAATTGATTCCAACTCTATGATTATGGCATAGGATATAGCTTGTGGTTAAAATTTGATAATTTCTTGGGCAATCGAATTTTATCCCCGTTAATTAAATACCAAGTTGGTAATTTGATTTTGGTAGTTGGGCGCGCTTTCGGGACTAATTCGGGAGGGCTATGGATTGGACTTGGTTTCTCGGCATCGTCTCGGTTATGAGGTAATATTCAAGACTTTATTAATCCCTCTGGCGATATGGATTGATTTTTTTGTGTCAAATCTTGCATTGGTCTATACATTGATTGTCAAGTACCGGAACATGAGCCTTATTAGGCTTTGAGTTGAGCTTATGGAATTCATAATTGAATCCTAAGATTTGACTTAGATAGAATGATGTCTGTGTGATCGAATTGGATTTCAAACGAGCTAGAATTTGATTTGGGTTATGTGTGCAGAGTTGGGGCTTTCTACCGCATTAGAAGAATTTTGTGAAATTAGCATCTCTTAGATGAAATTTGTATAGGGCATATCTTATCGGTTGTGGTCCTAAACAATAGATCCCCGTATTATGTATAGTGTAATACATGTGCACATTGGGTCCTAGTAAATTGACGTTTGTTGTCTTGTTTGTAAGACTCTTGTAAATCTATGAAACGTTAGTTGAGGTGTATGAATATGTTTAGGCTCCCTTAAAATAGCATTCGCTTTTGATGATTGGATTTAGTAATTGGTTTGGTAGACGGGTTGGCCTTGCCCTCAGACTTTTGGGTCTGTAAAAGAGTTGCATTGGTTTGGTAGACAGGTTGGCCTTGCCTTCAGACCTCTGTGGTCTGTAAAGGAGCAGCATTGAATTATTGACGGGTCGGCCTTGCCCTTAGACCTTTGGGTCTGTAAAAGAGTTGCATTAGATTGTTGACGGGTCGGCCTTGCCCTCGGACCTCTAGGTCTGTAAAAGAGTTGCATTGCTTGTTGACGGATCGGCCTTTCCCTCAGACCTCTGGTTTATAAAAGAGTTGCATCGGTTGTGACTTGTTACATCGGATTGTTTAGAGGTCGGTCATGCCTTCAAACCTCTGGATTTGTAAAAGTATTGCATTAGATTATTTAGAGGTCGGCCATGCCTTCAAACCTTCGGGTTTGTAAAAGTGTTGCATTGGTTAATGATTGGTGAAGAGATTATGAACATAACTTCACAAGTGTTGGTTGATAAATCAAGTAAACAATGTTAAACATTTTACTAGAAATGCGATTATTTTACATTTGATCAAAATGGGTATGTGACACTTTTTCAAGAAAGAGCAAGAGATTATTATTATGAGTAAAACTTATACTTGTCGCATACCAACCTTGCATATCATCTTGTGGTTTATTATGTCTATTATCCTATTACTAGAGCTCAGCCCTCCTAATATCTTTTAGGTTTAACAACGGCGCTCTTGGAGATTAATGCAAGGACAGGAAAGCAAAAGCTTTCGGCTGCCAAATCATTTATTTGTTCTATTGTTCATCAGTTTTGGATGAATGTATAATATTTTACATTTCGGTTGCTATAGTTGGCTAATTGTACGGCCATAAGGCCAATTCCATTTTCATGCATGCATGTGAGCTACTGCGGGGTAGTCTTTAGTTCGTTATTTCTTCTCTGAGCTGGGATAGCATGTTTTGTATAGTTTTACTTATGGGTTGCAAGAGCCATACGGCCACCAATTTTATATTTATTTAGATGTGAGATATGTTGGCTAGTAGTTTAGTTTGTGCCGTGGTCGGATATATTGCTGTTAGATTAGCATAGTTTAGATGCCTTTGATGGGCCCATATTATTGCTGGGTTGTTGCATTGATTATTTATAGGTCATTGCCCATTTGGGGATAGTCCAAAAATAAGAGAAACTCTGCCGAAATTTTCTAAAAAGAGTTAGAATATTTTTCAACCGTTTTAGAGATTTCTTGAAGAAAAGGCATTTATCATTTTAAAATGATGTTTTACGAAATAAAGTTTCGGCTTGAGTTTCGATTATCGTTAATTCATAAGGTTATTATTATTATCCAGGGTCAGGATGTTACAATCCCTCAGGCACCTGTGCAGGGGGTGGATGTTTTGCAGCAGATTCTAACGACTTATACAGGTGATGGAAGAGACGGTGAGGGGAGGAAACCAAGCCCCTGAGCCACAAGCTATAGTTGCGATGTGGGAATTCAGGCGATTGGATCCATCTGTGTTTTCTGGGGAGCCTAACCCCATGGTAGCGATGGACTAGTGTGAGTCGATCGATCTTATCTTTGACACGTTGTAGATAATGGAGGGGGAAATATGTGTGAGCTTGGCTACGTATCAGCTTAATGGAGGTGCATTCCATCGACTGACGCACTGATCAAGCTTCCAAACTTGATGACGTAGTATCTCTAAAGAGTTCGTAATATTTGCCACCTGTTGCTGGAGATGCTGCTGACTATGAATCAGATCCCGAAGAAGTATCTCTAAGCCACCAAATCTACCCTTGAACAATTGTAAGCGTGCGCCAATCCAGTCAAAGCAAGTGCCCAAAGCATCAAGGCATGCATTTAAGCGAGTATCCAGACGGCCTGATGGGGGAGAGGCACTGCCAGAAGTGACATGAATCACAAGAGGTGAAGACGGGCTATAGTCGGTTGATCCTCAGCCACATGGATATGTGGAAACACCAGCTCGGGATTAGGATATTGAGGCTCAGGGATGGGTCCGAGAGATGAGGGGTTTGCTGGCAATGCATAGGTGGTGAAGGTCTATACGAAGAACTCACATGGTGAGGGAATAGATGACTCGTTCACATGGATAGGAACATAAGCATGCATTACAAACACATAATCAGATAGCATAACGGTATGACCAGACCAAGGGTAGGAGAGTCAGCAAACTGAGTGATGATAACCCAGATATGACGAGGGAGGTCAAAAGTGCATCCACGACCATTCCCACAAAGAAGATGGGCTCGATGAATAGAAATATCAGACATTGGATCAATGGTATCAATAAAAAATGCCACGACGTGGTGGAGAACTCGGTAGCATGGAATTAGATGCGACTTACGGAGAACTATCCGATGACAGTGGGTACCATCGGTGAGTTCTCAACATATCTCAACGTCTACGGTCAAGGTGTCAACGAGAAAGGGATATTGGGGATCCAGGACAATGAGGATGCGAAGAGTATTCGAAATGTCCGTGTTTGAGAGTTCATTCCTAACACCTCGAATGATGGACCAAAGAATGTAGGAATCAAATTCAACCGACTCGGTGTTGACATAAAATTCACATACTATCTCAGGATATGCACTTATGCAGTGGTCAAGGGCTTAGTACCAGCCAGGTTAGAAGAACCGCAAGACAAGTTCGTAATCTAGGAATGGGTGGAGTAAGACCGTCCTCTCCACAAGCGACTTAGGTTGTCGTAGGACCATGTAATAGATCTCATCTAAGTGGTAAAGAAGACATTCGTCTGCACAAAGCCTTGGGGACATTTCTAACCCCTTTGGTGTGTCTCCGGCCATAAGTATCACAAGGTCAACAACCACCAGGAGAGGGGAAGAAAAGAAACACATTTTGAATACCCAATAAAGAAGTTAACTTACTAAAGGATATACAGGAACTACGCAGTGGAAGCAACTAATCCCAAGTCAACGATGGGGGTGGAGGGTAAGAAGAATCATAGAGAGTGAGTGAACCCCAAGTCGACACGGATGGACCATGATATGGACTACTGCGACGAGAGTGCGGGAGCGACATAGAATGGAAAGACGCCGAATAGAGAAGGCTAAGAGTTAAAGAGAGAATCGCAGATAGAGATGAAGGGATACGAGATTGGGAAAGAGGGAAAGATGAAAAGGTCTTTTTTTAACCCAATTTTATGCAGGGGTGCTTATGCCTTCTAGGTGCGCTCATGTGCGTAGAGCTCGAGTGCTATTCGAGCTCTTTGCGAAGGTTGCGTGCTGGAGGTGTTTTTGACGAAAATAAGCTAAATGTTGGCTTAGTGGCAAAAATACACTCAATGAAAATGCTCCCCTTGACTTGAACATCCCAGGAAAAAAATGAGTTAATACTCATATACACACTCTCTCTGACACACCCCATAATTTCTCCCCCTTACCCAAGCTCAACCAAAAAGCATGTAAAAATAAATATGCAACATACAAAACAAAAATTGCATATCATAGGCATGAATGTAAGACAAGTTCCAACCAAGTATGCACATATGCATATAAAACTTGAGAAGTTTGAATGCAAAATCGATAACCAATATATCAATATACAAAAATGCAAGAATTAACTCAAGCATACATAGTTCATGTTATCTCTCTACTAACGGTGAACTATAAACTCTATGCGCAAGAACAAGAGACATGACAAGGCATAAGCTCGACCCAAATCCTATCATAATGGAAATGAGCAATGCGTTTGAAATAAAAAGGTAAACCCAAAATATTTGGACCTCCAGATATATACACAAACCTTGATCTTGTTAACCAAGAGACACATATGTGCCCTCTTGCCTATTTTTTTTAAACCCAAGTCATAATAAGGCTAAAACACATTTTAAAATTTTTGTGTGATAATTGTGATAACACAAAAAGGGTATAGACAACCTTTTTTATTGTTGTTGAAAAGGACGTAAGAAAGACGACTTACACCGAATAGAGGTGGTTACTCACACAGAGTAACGACTTACACCTACAATAGGCGGTCGTTTAAATGTGGAATTAGACAATGGAAAGAATCTTAAGGTTAACCACAAACGTGGGTCAATCTAGATTAAGACTGTAAGGTCATAACCAAATGACTAGAAATAAGACCATCTTGTGAGCTACAAGTGTCAAGCTCCTAAAGAGTGTGTGCAAATAAAGGACATATCACAACTATCAACTCAGAGTATAAACACAAGCATAATCATATACGAAAGAGGAAATTCCGAATCGCATGAAAATTCATCAAATAATTATGCTCGATAAAAGTAATGATTATCTCATATCAAATTCATGTCTATCATAAGTATGACAAGAACATAGGCATGCAAGAATGAAAAAGGAAAAAAATAGAGAAATAAAAATATAGATAATATTTCTCATAACAACACACGATAGGTATGCAAGAAGATGCGACACTCGATGAAGCAAGGATAAGAAACACCAAATTCTACAACATAATGAGAAAACCTAAGCACATTCTAAGGCTTATGCAAAGGCATAGACCAGCTGCGCAAGATGGAACTTGGCAGGGAAATTGATGGTGTGGTAACTGTGCATACGAATGGAGTAAAGGGCATGCGCCAACTCACTACATAATACGAGACTTGATATGGAAAAAAGCGGATATAGTAAACATGCAAACGGAAGAAATACATAGGATAAATACACTAAATGTGCAAGTTTTACTGCAACACCTCAAGTTAGTGCACAAGGGGACACACACAAGAGAAACATGGAAGAATATGAAACCAAATGACATGGAGACATGACATAAGATATATTCATGTTGTATCAACCATCACACTGCGCAAGAAAAAACTTGGCAAAGAAAATTTCTAGCATGTACATCATTTAAGATGAATTCAGAGTTTGGTTTAAGAAAGATGAGCCGTAGGACCAGAAGAAGAAAACGACCGACATCGTAGAAACATCCGGTGAAGTGCGGTAGGAATTTCCAATTATGAACACAAGTTCTCTATCAGAATTCACCGGGAGAACATATCACAAACACTACCTCATAGAAATTTCATGCCATGAACGTTTATCCCATCTGATAGGTACTTTATTCTCATTAAGTACTGGCATAGAAGTTGTTTTAGGTTGGGTGCGAGGTATAACATTCCTAGGAGGATTATGCCTCTGTCCAGGAGAAAACAAACGAGGTCAAGAAAAGGCCAGGGATAACCTATCGATCTTCGCGGTAAGATAGGATGAATGAGCATCTAGCTCATTTAAGTAACTCAAGACCGAACCTCGAACATCAGCGGGAGGAGGTTCTTCTGATATTTTTTCTCTTCTATTTGGAGAACGACTAACACATTTCTTCTTAGTCCTATCTCTCTTGAGACCATAGCAGTTCAGTCTGATGTGACCTGCAATCCTACAGTAGTGGCACATCAGGGGTGGTCTCGATTTAAAAGAATATTTGGGAATTGAGGGAGAAGACATAACTAAACTCACTCTAGATGTACTAGCTAACATGGACTCTTTATCACAAGGAGTGACTATTAGATGATCCTCTCCAGGAGAATCATCCAAGGAAGAATCACATCCACGAGAGCAAGAATGAACGTGTTCCTTAAAGCCAACATCCGGTGAACATGATGAAAGATTGGCCGAAGATGGAGCGACGAATGTGACTCTTTTGGAATCACACAATGGGAGGTTGGGACTTCCATGGATGATCTGGGAATGCTAGTCCAGTTCGATCACGGAACAAACCCAAGAGCTCAGGGATGCAAGAAGCAGCTTAACTACTCTTCATCATAGATGAGAGCTCTAAGAGATTTATCTCTAGGGATGTAATACTGGGTTTAGCTGTTGTCTTCTCTTTCACTTCTTTCTCAATGATGGAGAGTTTTTAGGCTAGCTCAGCTTGATACTTTCTAAGAGATGCAAGCTCAATATCTTTAGCCATCACGTCACTTTTTAGGACGTCTACTTCGTCCTCAAGAGAAATGCACTTAGCTTCCGTCCCGACTTTGTCCTCTTTAAGCTTAAGGCACTCCCCTACGAACTCTTCATGTACCATTTTTTATGGAACCAGTCCCATCCTCATCCCTACAACTTCCCAATTCTTTACTACACTCACAAGATGAATCCACTTTCAAGGGAGTATCAATCGTGGGTGAGGTTGTTTTGACAATGGGGTTAGAATGCTCTCCCGAGTCCATTGTGACGACACGAATAGTGTAGTTTTGCTTTTCATTCTTGTTAGTCCGGGTGTTTTCAACCTAAACTTCCTCCTCACTATCGTTATCCTAAGTGATGGTGAGGCCCTTTTTCTCTTTTCTCTTTAGAGTATTGGCACATTCAGCTTGAATGTGACCAAAAACCTTAACACTCATGGCATTAGATGCCTAGAGGACTTTTGGAGGTAGATGAGGAGTTATAAAACTTCCTAATATTCTCACAAAGGGAGAATTTCTTAGAAGTGGAGGTGATTTTGGAAGAGGGGATATTTGAGCCTTACCTCTTGTTGAATCTAACAAATTTGCAAAACTTCTTTGCAAGAAGGGCAAGGACTTCCTCATCCAACCGCGATGAATGGGTTATAGAGAGCCCGTCTCTTTCCAACTCGGTGGTCATAACAAACAACATGATCAACTCAGGTGCTTAAACCAAATTACAAGAACCTATTCTCTGGTACCAATTGCGAATAACTATGAACCAATTAAGCTAACCTAGAAGGGGTGAAGAAGTTACGAGATGATAAATTAAAAATTAATTTCAATTAATTTGAAAATTAATTTTCTATGCTAACAAGATAGAAAGCTAAGGCTAATAATATTATCGACAAATAGCTATAAAAAGCTAAGATCCAACAACCACAATATACACAAGATATTACATGAAAACCCTAGAGTAAATCCCAAGGATAAAAATCACTACACAAAACACACAACTATGTTTTACAACGAATCAAGAAAGTTATAAAAATACATGAAAAGAACTTATACCCATATACCCCATGGACACTTAACTCCGTATTGTTGACGTATCTCTCAGAGCACCATCTTTGATCCCGCAGTGTCCACGAGAGCTACTCCCGATCTTCGTATCAGTGACGGCTCTGAGTCACCGCAGCTAGATGTGTGTGTAGTGTGGGGAAGATGTATGTATGTGATAGTTGATGGATGGATATAACAAAGTATTAACAATAACAATCCATGGAGCATTTGTAAATACCTTACACACCCTCAAACTATGATTCAATGGAGGAGGGGAAGCATAAGAATGAGGAGAAGACCTAGAGAGAAAGAGGAGGAACACATGCGGCCTCAACTAGGTCTCAAACAAAATGCTCAACCCTAACTACCGTTAAAATGTGTTCATATAGAAAAATACACCGGTACTCGAGCACTCTTCGAGCGCACCGTAAGCTAGTGCTGGCGCTCATGCACTTTTTGAGCATAATTAAAGATTGCAGGCATTTTCTGCATGTGCTAATGAGAAGAGGAGAGAGATTCACCGATGAGCATGAGCGCTCTATGGGCATGTTACGGGTGCCACAAATCCCCAACTCTTGGCAAAGAAGAATGAGATATTACATCGGAGCCATTCGAGCACTCAACGGGCTCTTCAATATTTCAACTCTTGGCTAAATGAAAAAGGGGCAAATAAGATTGGCTATTCAATGCTGCTCGAGTGCTCTTTAAGCACTCAAAGGCGTTCGAAGGTGCTCGTGTCCCTTTCGAGTGCCATTGCCCAGAATTCATAGTATAGCCATAAATACTTTAAGGAAGTTAGAAACACAATCTACACTAAATCATATGATATAACGAATGAAATATGCATATGTGCGTGTGTGGTAGGTGCCATATACCTTGTATCGGATTCAGAGCGGGCCTGCTGATTATGAATTGGATGGAGAACCTAGACACAAACACTCAAAACCCAAAATCCAAAAATAAAGGTACAAACACAATGATTTTATACCTAACCCATAAATAGCCAATATACTAACAGAGTCAAGCAAAAACGTAAAAATGTTTAATCAAAATATATTAAAAAAACAAGAAGAAAAGAAAAAATCAAGCAAAATAAGCTAATAAGCCAAAATCCTATGCTATTTGTTTTTATGGGCTTTTTAATTTTTTTGATCAATTACTGTTTACTTTTTTGGTTCATCTCACGGAAAACATTCATAAAATAAGAAAAATAGTCAAAAGATAAAAAAAAAATAAGTAAAATTCTCGATATTTAACCCAAATAGGGCCAATGACGTATTTATTTATTGGTATTCTTGATAAAAATTTTAATTATTTAGTTAATTTTATATTTTTAAATTGGCCCTATTTTACTTTTTGCCAAATGTTAAACTTTGTATAATTTGTATGTGGATTTTTGAGTTACAGTAGGTCAACAAATATATATTTATGAAATAAAATATTAAAATTTGAAAAAGTATTGAGCTCAAGATATTAGTCAATTTATCAAACAAGATTTTGAAATTTAGAAGAGCATTAAGTTTTACTTTCATAAATGTTTCAGTTAAAACACAAATTTTAATAATTTTTATTTAGATTTTGTTAGACCTAATTTTTAGAAACTCAAGTCTTTAATTATATTATATTTTTCTTCACTAAACTTAATAACATGTTATTTTTTATTGAAAATATAAGAATTTTATGTCTTACTATATCTCACATCGATGGAAAATAGAAATTAAGGTTGATATACAATGTAGTAAGTGAATTACTACTAATATCTTGGGTTTAAACTTTTGGACCGCATTGTTTAATAATTTATTCATGTTATTGGATTAGTGGTCAACTTAGATCATTATAAATTATAGACTACTATATGTCCACTAATGGTAGCTATCCACATTCTAACAAGAAAATAGAAATTAAGTCTAGTACATAAATAAGTTTATTTGCTACTATTAATAACTTTGTTTAAATCTTTTGGATAGTGTTGTTGGGCTATTTAAGTTATTGGGTTAGTAATTCAGTTGGGTCGTTATAAATGTTATTAGAGTTAACATTCGTCCCATGCAGGGCTTCATGGTAGTGTGAATATAGGAATTGAGGCTCCGGATAGGGGAGAGGTCCCGAAATTTTATATCTTTCGCACACTAATGACATGTTCAGTGTCTGTGAATAGGTTGTTGTTATCCACGTTCCACCTATTAGAAGAATTTATGTTATTGATCGGTACTTAAAAGTGACGATTTTACCGTACTAATTATACTAGGCTAAGCTTGAGATTTTATTTAATATAATATTTTTATAGTACTTCTGTTAATAAGATAGGTACATGTGATGCAAAAAGTGAACGAAACGATGAAATAAATGACACATGGCAAGAAAGACAAAAATTGCTGAAAAATTAACAATCTCGGCTAGACGCTCGTAATTTCATCGGGACAGCTGTCGCCGTTTTTTTCCGGACGCTCAAGCAACTTCCGTCTGGATGTTGGACACATCGGATAAACAGATTTAGAACATGACTCCAACTTCTCTGAAATCTATAAACAACCCCTAGACTTCTGTAGAGTTAGAGATTCTGTCCCCAGAATGAAAACCAATTAAATCTTTCAATCACCGATCCTGGGAGAGCCAACCTCGAAGGATCGGAACCTATCAAAAAACTTCAACGGATTCTCGAGAACTTGTACATCAACAACACTAATATGGATTGCAGCCCAGCCACGAGTGGCTAAGTCCCCTCTCCCTTGGGTCTTGATGAAACCTGAGCATAGTATTTTAGGAGTAGATTAATTTAATATTTATTTTAGCTTTTTGACTTGATTCATTATATGACTATTTGATTGAATCCACGACTTATTTTGATCGTTGGATAAATATTTTTAATATATTTTAATCTCTGTTAAAGATTTCTGTGATTGAATTAAATGTGGGTTATATAAATGTACTTAATGTTATTTAAATACTCTAACATGAGATGGAATATGCCATGGATTAGACAATTTGTACTCCAGATGAGTTGCCATGGATTAGACAATTCGTACGTGAAGTATTATACTCCGGACAACCCGTGCCATGTTCTTAGTAGAATATTTCCTGTTTGCATGTAAATATATTTTTATTGAATATCCACATCGGACATCTCATGATAGGATTAAATTTAATTAAAAGCTTGATCAAATCTAAGTTAATTGAAACTAGAATCCTAGGTAAATGTGGATTCTGTGACTTGAGGTGGAACCTTTCTCTAAGCAAAATTCTTTTTCATTAGTAGTTTTTGATTTTAGTTGATTTAGAATTCTAGCTAGTTTGAAAATTCAAGATTTTACCTTTGTGATAATTAGATTAAAATATTTGAGATTAAATATATTTTAAATTAAATCAATTTAAAAAGCTTCCTATTTTTCCTCGTGGGAACGATCCTAACCTACCACTATCTACCTAATAATGAAAAAATATTGGATAAACTTAATATGGGACGACACGTACCAATACTATAACCCCGTGAGCCAAACATCAGCAAGAATTCCTTAGAAAATTCTTCTTGATAGGTAAGACTAACCAGATCTCCGCGAGATTATGAGTTTCATTAAACAAGACGGCGAGACCCTTTTCACGAGACCTAAAAATGTCTCAAGAACATCATTAGGAGCTTTCTGCACCATCAAGTACCCAAATGGTAGCTTTTTTAAAACTTCTATGAAAGTTTGTTACCCCAACATCGTCAATACGTCGACATCTTGTGAGGTGGCGTATTTATGATGAATAATGAAACTGAAATATAGGCCCACCTTGAAAAGTTGAGCGAAAGCTTACAACACCAGGTTTCTATTTCGCGCACTGACAAGACCATAATGCAAAAGACTCGAGGATATTCTGAGGTAAATCAAAATGTTTATCTCACAAACCAAGTAAATCTCTAACCCAGAAGTTAGATCAGTTGCTTACAATTGGCCTGCCTAGTTATGCAGGACATCGGTGCATTGCGTGCCAGCCCGTCACACTATGTCACAGAATGTCCTTCGGCCGATTAATGCTGAACCTTAGTTTAGGAGCACGTCAACGCCGCAAAGGGATTCCCTCGAAACGACCCATATTCCAACACCTACAAACTCGGGTGAAAGAATCATCCAACCTTTAGCTAGTTGAATCAATTGCTGATGGCTGGAGGAAAAGCAGTAACCT
>JAULLE010505751.1:0-10240 GCA_035668155.1 Sarracenia purpurea
TCGATCCGGACTCATCACTAACTACCCATTAGTGAGGATTTTGGTATAAACTAGTAGTAGTAACGACGAGCTACCAGGTAGATAAGTAAATAAAGGGAATGCAGGGGGTATTAGTCATTAACACTAAATGAGAAGAATGTAGGTAGGGTTAAGCACAAAAGGGGAGGGAAAGCAGGGGTGTTCGGTAGCAGCTTATACGCTACAATCAGAAGCAACAGAAAGAAGGGGAAGGCTCTCAAGCCCTAAACCTAACTACCTTCGTCCCTCACCACCTCATCCACTCAGCATCGTTGGCAACCGCTCACCACCATGCCAACCACCTGCGCTATCCATGGCGTCTTGGTCAGACCGCTGTACACTGCCTCCCTCTGGTCGGGTCTACTACCAGTGCACTTGACCCATACTCAAGCCATCGCACAAGCTCTCTAACACTGTCGTTGATCATGGCACCGGTGGCGACAACCTTGACGCGCAGTCTAGGGCCTGGTTCGGTAATGCCCTGCTACCTTTGCTCTCTCTCGTCTCTTCTATTCAATCCATTATTTCTCCCCACTTGTTCTCTCATGTTGACGTTTATGGTAAGCATTTTCTGTTTTATTTCATAGAGGTTGAGAGCAGTGCGAGATGGAGAGAGAGACGTGACAGAAAGAGAAGTTGAAGGTTGAGCCACCGTCACGCCATTGTGAGCCACCCCCGCGCCACCGTGGACCACCTTACGACCCCGGGTTTATATTTCACCATTAAAGATAGGATTTACTTTGACCCTTGAATAAAATGATTACTGTGTGTCGGATTCTGTGTGGGTGTGTATGTTTGATGAAAACCTAGAAACCTAGAGTTAGATTTGTGAAATTGAAGAACCTAAATACACGATTTAAGGAGATTAATTATTTTTTGGGAGCTTATATTATGTATAGAATATATGTATTTCGTCAATTTGGAGATTAATTGAATATTGTGAGAATCATGTACAAAAACTAGGGTTTGAATTGGAGATTTTTTTTTTGGAAAAAGGGTCTTTTGTGAAATTTCATAAAATTGACATTAGGAATATAAAATTGACCTTTGGTATGAGAATCTTATCTAGTTAGGATGTGAATTATTGAACCAATTTCGAGGAATTAAAGTGTTGCATTAAAAAAAAACCTAGAATTTGGGGGTTTTGGTTTTAAGCCCTAGAATGTGAAATTGACCATACTTATGGTAATAGTGACCCTTAGTGACTTAATTACATGTGATTTTGTGGAAATTCTCCTATGTTGAGGTTGCATGATAATTAGTTAAGTGTTGGGTAGTGTGTACATATGGGTACATTTGAGGGTCAATTGGTGATTTAGGTTATTGATGGGATATGTTGGTGATTTGTGATGAGTTAGGATCATAATTGAGTGTAATCACTTAATTTTGGTGAAATTCGCATGTCCTAGTGATGTGGAAGTTTGGCTCAGTGTTGGTGCCTACGTGTAGTGAATGATTCATGATGAGTTAGTGGATAGGATGATGGCCAAGGCCACCTTCTTGATATAGACATGTGTATAGAGGTGGGATTTGAAGCTTAAGGCTCCTAACTTATAGCTTATGCTTTGTGATGTATAGTTTGAGGTTTGTTGCTTGTAGCCTATGGTTTGTAGCTTGTAGCCTGTAGCCTATGGCTTTGGTATGTGGTTTGTGGCTTGTAGGACTTGAGGCTCATGACTTATGGTATTAGACTTATGGTGTGTGACTCATGGTTTGTGACTTGTAGTTTATGGTTGGTGGCTAATAACTTGTAGTTTGTAGTTTATAAACTGTAGTTTACGGTTGGTAGCTCGTGGTTTACGGCATGTAGCTTGTAGCTCGTAGCTTATAGCTCGTGGCGTGTGGCTTGTGGTTAGTAGCTTGCACCTTGTAGCTTATAACTCGTAGCATGTGGCGTGTGGTTAGTGATTTGAGGCTCATAGCTTATGGCTAAAAACTCAAGGTTTGGGACTTAAAGTCTGTGGTTAGTAACTCGTAGTCTGTGACTTGTGGCTTGTCATGTAGCTTGATGGGCTGGTGAGATGCAGAGAGGGGATCCTTGAACGTGATCTGGATGTCGTTATATGGTATTTAGAACTCTTTAGTTCCTTGTCTTGGGCGTGTGATGGATTACAGGGTGGAAGTCCCTTGATGAGGTGACGTGTAGTTACTTAGTGATGTGTTTGGCAATGAGTGGTTACCCTAGTGGTTTGATTGGTGACGTGTGGTTACCCTAGTGGCCTGATTGGTGATGTGTAGTTACCTTACCGGTTCGTGAGATGACGTGTAGTTACAATTGTGACGTATGTGGCGGCGCCTAGTTGCTGTAGTGACGTACGCAGTGACGTATAGTTACCGTTGTGACATGTGTAGTGGCTAGTGGTTACTCTAGCGACATATATAGTCACGTATTGTTACCATTGTGATATGTGTGGTGGTGTGTAGCTACCCTAGCAAAGTTTTTGGGGGTCGTATAGCGCTTGTTATGATATATGAGTAGCACTGAGTTACTCTTATGACATGTGAAGTAAGGCATATTGATAGCAATGACGTGTAAGACGATATATAGCCATCATAATGCCATGTGGGGGTGACGTATAGTTATTGCTGCGACATGTACAGTAGTATACGATTACTGTTGTGATGGGTTGTGGGCTAGCCTAGGTTTTTCCCTTGCTTGTGATTGTTGTTATGCTTTCATGTCATTTTACTTATGTTTGACGGGTTATAGATACTATAGCCATAAATGGACATGATCGCATGTTATATGGATAGGCCTAAGCTTATCATTAATTAAGGGTTAGCTATGCAATGATAACATAATCTTACATTGTATGTGACTTATTGAGATTGTTGGTTAGTGGTATCTATATTGTCGAATGGATAAGCCTAGGCTTATCCTTACTTGGCAGTTGAGTTGTGCAATGATTTATCGTCCTTGTATCATATGTGAATGGTTGAGACTATTGATATATATATATATATATCATGTGTGTTATGATTGCGGTTATTATGACTCTCAGCGAGTCAACGGGAAGCCCATCCCATCGGTTAAAGTTCGTAAGTTAGGACATGCTTGGTGAGTTGTGGATCCACGGGGAGCCCATCCCCTCGGTTTAGTCCATAAGTTGGGGTAGACTCTTGTGGGAGAGTTATCGAGGGGTGCGTACCCCTCGGTCATGGACCATAAGTCATGGAATGTTGTGTTTCACGGGAAGTAAGTACCCCTTAGTCATGGACCATAATTTGTGGCATGTTGTTGTGTTTCCCGGGGGGGTGGGGGGTGTACCCTTCGGTCGTGGACCGTAAGTCATGGCAAGTTGGTTGTATCATATGTGTGGGTAAGTAGATACCTATGGGGTTAATCTCGGGATAGTCCAAAAACGTTTGGAAAGACATGAAAAGGTGGGAAAACAGTTTTATGAGAAAAAAAATAAAAAGAACAATTTTATGAAACATTTTTCTGAAAAACTAGAGTTATGTTAACACAATTTTTTACTAAATATGGAACGAGGTTCCTTTTTTGACTGGCGTTATGGTATTCATATGCTCAACTTATATGTTATTCATTTTTATTCCCTGATTAGTGTATTTCCTATACGAGCTTTCGCTCATGTTGTTGTAACCCCACTTTTTAGGTTTTGCACGAATGGCTTGGCTAGCTGGAGGACATGTTTTATTTTCTTCCTACATTTCTCCAGTTGTTGTAGTTAGATGGTATCATTTGTTTGTAGCTTTTTTCTATTTAATATTTTGCTGCTGGGTTGTAAGGCCATAAGGCCATGTTTATATTTATGTTTGGGTTAGCATTTATCTGTTTTAGTTTTATTTTATTGTGCATAGACTGGAGAATAGGATGTATACCGGGAGTAGCTTGGTGCATGTCGTTGATCGGCTTTATTACTATTGTTTTGTTATATGGTTGATATTATGTTGTTTACAGGTTGCAATATTTTAGCACAGTCCGAAAAACATGGGAAATTCTGCCGAAATTTCTAAGAATTTCCAGAGTTAGAATATTTTTTAAAACCTCTTTTTGGAATGTCATATTTAGTTCTTCAAAACTAGGATTTTGAGAGACAAGAAGATGGGTTGTTATATCGGGTTTATATTTGTAACGGGTCAGGACATTACAATGTTGAACTAAAATTCTTTGAGAAAAGATGGAAAAACAATTAAGGAACAAGATGGATACATCTGGTGAAATGCAATAGTAGTTGTCTAAGGAACTAGAGCCCTATGCAATGTAAGTACCCGAAGAGTCAAGTACGTGTAAGCATTATGTGTAGATAAATCGTTGAAGAAATGTCATAGGATTAACAAAGACTTAACAAGTTACTCTATAATCTTTCAATGTACAATACACTATCCACTATAGGAAGGACTGGGAAACGCAAACATAACTTTAGTTGATGGAATTTTTCTTCAAAGAAGATTTGTTGTCCTTTTTCAATGAGCGTTCATATTACTCGGGCAAGGGAATGTTTTTAAGGTTGGTGTGGTGGACAACATTCCTTGGAGGATTTGGTTTCTTCTTTGGGGTAGACATGTGAGATTTAGATATAGCCAAGGATAACTTGTCAATATCTACGGCAAGATAGGAAGATTGAGTGCCTAGCTCATTCATGTGGCTTAAGGCCTCAACCCATTCACTCATATGAGATGACGACCTTGAATTTTTGGACCTCCTAGCCAGTGAATGACTTTGGTACTTCTCCCTAGCCCTATCCTTTTTGTGACGATATCAATTTGGTTTAGTATGACCTACTATCCCACAGCAGTGGCAAAGGGGAGGTGATCCAGTTTTGGAGGGAGACTTGGACGTAGAAGGAGAGGAGATAACTGGACCTCTTCTTGGGGGACTAACAATTTGGGGTTCTTTCCTACGTGAAATTGATACTATAGGATCCTTTCCGAGGGAATTGTCCAAGGAAGAATTATTCTGAGAAGATAAGAAAATGAAGGGCTCCTTTAACTTGGAAGATGCAGCTAAGGATGATCTTAGAAGTTTCCTTTGGTCAAGAACTGGATGATTTAAGCCATGAAGGCCAAAATCCTGCACAAAGGACAATGGGATTGCCGTAGAAGGCCAAACATAAGTTACCTTTTTAGAGTCACTGGAGAGAGCTTCCGAAAAAGAAGGCCGATCTAGATATTCCAGACCACTTCGGTCACCAAAAGAGCAGGAGAGCTCGATGATGCTAGAAACCGCTTCGCTTCTTGAAAAACGTACAATCTCTTTATTTTAATAAAACTTTTGATTTTACTATCCGATTTAATCAATCCACATCAAACCATTCACAATAATAAGGAATACAAATCAAACCATTCGACACAAAAGATTTTTACATGGAAAAACCCAAACGGGAAAAAACCACGGGACGGAATCCGCAGTCCAGGAAATCAATGCACTAAGATCGAAGAACAGTTGCGATACAACTTACAATCTATGATCAAATCCTCAATCCTAGAAGTAACCTTGTATGCCGAATCCTCGAATCCGTTCTCCGTGCCTTGATTCTTTGCGCAACGAATCCTCATGCGGTAAGTCTGAATCTTCCGACTTGTACACGAACCATCATAATCAAAGAAGTGTTTTGCCTTTGGAAGAATCAATAAAGCCCTCTGGTCTCTCTGTATTTCGTGGCTCGCAAGACTTAAGAGAAAATTAGAAGCTATTTCCTCATTAAACCAAAATAGAGCAACCACCATGGGTAAGCGCGCTTGAGCGGGGTATACCGCGCTCAAGCGGGGTTGCTAATTCCAGGATCCGAAAAATTTGCCAAAAATCAATTACTCAATCTCCTCAATACAATCCAATAGGAAAATAAAAGATATCCAAAGAATATTCCTAGATATCTCGAAATTGCCAAAATAAAATATATATTAAATCAAATTAAATTAATCTAAAAACTAGATTAATTAATTTAAATTTAATACAATATTTCTAACAATCTCCCCCTTAGAAATTTCGAGATATTTACAAAACACTCCTAACACACACAACACACTAAGAACAGAACACGACACATCCTACCAAAAACTTCTTGAATCTCAACTCTGAACGACACCATCCATGAACATATGATACCTGTAGAACGTAACTGCACATTTGCTACACACAGATCAAATCACATATAGTTAACAAACAAAAACAATTTCTCATCAATGTCTAAGTCTAGCACTAAAACAATTTCTCATCAAAAACCTAAAACCAACTAGAAATTAATCCAACCACCACAAGCATCAAATAAAAACCTTGCATCAAATGTAAATAGAGATCAGAAAAGAGTAAAGAGACTTCCCAAAATGATTCATTGAATCCAATCGTCCATGCCCCAAAATCTAAGCCGAGGGATCACCGCCAAATTGTCGTCGCCATAGATCCTCAAGGCCATCCACACGCTGGCCAAGGTGAGTAAAGCCCTTCACAATCTGCTCTTGGAGGCTGTCAAGAAGACCATGTAGACTAGCAATGGAAGCAGCCAATGACTCCCCTTAAGCAGTGCCAGATGACTCCCCCTTAGGTGGAACGGGGGGCTCCTCAACAATATGAGCAGAATGGATGTGGGTAGCACTTTGACGCATCGTACAAATGGAGATAAACTGGGTAACCGGCCGAAATGTAAGACTGGTAGGCATCTGAAAGCCTTCCAGGGACCAAAGATAATTCATGATGAGCAGCCCATACTGGAGAGCAATGTTGCTCTGACTAGATGAGATCTCTCGCATTTGGGACAAGATAAGGTCGGCAAGGGATATGGATTTGCCGGTGCCAATAGCGTAAAGCTCGTATCCTTGCTCCTGATTCAGATCGGAGACATGCCCTCACGGGTTAATGTTGGCACTCACAATAAGGTTTAGCAACCGGTAAGTGGAGATGAGTTCATTCTGAAGGAGGTTTCCACCGATCCAAGCACGGGGATGGCCACAAAGTGTATGAGCTACCTCATGGTAATTGACTGTGTCTAGAACAGGAGGATAGTGGGATATGACTGGGTCCTCAATTTTCAGGAAGGAGGAGATGACATGAATATCGAAGTTTAGCTCGTGGCTGTGGACAAAAGTAGTGAACGTATATTCATCATTCGAGATCAGGAATAAGTTGGCGTAGAACTCCCGAACCAACTCTATGCATACGTCATCGGTAGCGGCGAGTATATGTGTCCACCCACGCCATGTAAACCATTGCAGAACGGGAGTGTCCGCAAAGTCAGAGATCCGAACATGCCATTGAATCCGAACGGGTTGGTTGTCATACGAGGCATTGCACCAATCTTCCGCAGCCTTAGAAATGAACTAAGTCTGATCAAACGAGACCGAGGCACCCCTATTTGGTTTCTTGCGCGAAGCCATACCTACAAAAAGGAAAATACCAAACTAAAAAAAACAAAGTCCCATGTTCAATAATATCAACGAGATACGAAATTCAATAAAAAAAAAACAATGGTCAAGAGATTAACAATGTGATATACAATAAACGGTCATAAATTCCACCCAAATGTGATTGAAAACACGGAGATGAATTAATCTACCAATTCATCAAAACATAAACCCTGGGCACAGGAGATGAATCACACACAAACCTGATGGCCGAACACATTTAATCCACAGAAGGTAGGAAGAATATACATCACATTGACTTGTGAAAAATAGGGGGATATGAGAAACAAATATATCAAGAGCAACACACATATGAAACCCCAAAAACAACAAACCCAGAAAAAAGAAAAACCCATAACAAAGCCACTTCTCTGTAGTGCCAAACAAGGTAAAACACGCAAAATAACCTTCAATCACATAAGCCTAAGAGATAAGATCAAACAATGCAAGGGAAAAGAGAAATCGCATAAACCCCACATACGAAACACAAACTTGCACAAACCCCACATACGAAACACAAAACAACCACACAAAACTAAAAAAACAACAAACAAACCACACAAAAAATGCAATCTTTGACAAGATCCAAGACCTAATCGACGCACAGAGACCAAGAGAGAAGAGAGGCGACTAGGGTTTGCAAAGAACGTATTGTCAATTTGAACCGAAAGGCAAGAGAGCACCAAGAATCATAGGTGGAATCCGACTCCCAAGTGAGGGCGAGACCCAAACGAGGTTGAATCTAGGGTTTAGGGAGGAAGAGAACAGGGGAAAGAAGAAGGAGGGACGCGTCTGAGAAAGAGACGAAGGGGAGAGATGGAAAAAAGTAACCCCAGATTGGGAATTTTTTTTTATAAAAAAAACAGGGTTCGCGAAGCGCGCTCGAGTAGACTTCCAGCGCGCATCGGGCGCGGTACCTCTAGAGGCTGTGTAAGAAAAAGCCAAAAAAAATGGCTAAGTGTTGGAAAATAAGAACGAATAATGCGCTCGAACGCGCGTCGAGCGGGCTTCTAGCGCTCCTCGAGCGCGCAACCTCCAGAAACTTTTTGACAAAAGGCCAAGAATATGGCTAAGTGTTGAAAACTCATACCATGCACCGCGCTCGAGCGGGCTTCCAGCGCGCATCAGGTGCGGTCTTTCCTGAGAGCTGCCAATGAAAAGAGCTAGAAAAACAGTAAGTGTGGAACCACAAATAATTGAGCTTCATGAAAAAAATCTAAAAAAAAATTATCCTAGCACTCCAAACAAACAAAAATGTTTATTTTTTCATTTTTCAGTTTTTTTAATATACACCTCACACGAATATTCACCAAACACATGATATAACCAGAGTTCGGATCCTGATTAATCAACTATCATCAATTGTATTATGAGCCATAAAGATAGAACATGGACAGTTAATTTTCAATAATCAGAATTCAAACACAAAACTAGAAGCGACCAAATTTGTAGAAACCATGGGCATCACAACCAAAGCTGTCATTCGCTAGAAGTCAAAACAAAAACTATCCAAATGTTTATTTGTTGAACGTTTTGGATCGAGCTAACTCCCCCTTTCTTAATATTATTTTTTTCTTTTTTTATGTACTTACTGACAAATTTCACTCCGAATATGGCTAAAATGACAGTGCCGCACCACGTAGCCATTTCCACATCATACATAAGTGAGAACAAGGTGACGACTTTCACTCCGAATACGGCTAAAAAAACCGTGCCGCACCAGGTAGCCATTTTCACCCAAACTCACACGGCGGCATTCACACTAAACGATCGAAAAAGCAAGGACGTAATAGGTAGCCATTTCCGTATATAGAACAATTCTTAGACTAGGGAGAAGGTAACAGGGCCAAATAGCACAACATCAACATGGTATCTGTAACATCATGGTCAATCTAGCATAGACAGGCTCGAGTTTATGACAACACAAGTTCACAACAACATTTGGGAACCATAGTATGAGTCCATCATCCAATTTTTCAAATAAAAATAAGTCAATGTGCTATCTCTATGGGATTCAGTTATCAACAGATTCTAGAGATCGCACAGAACACACCAACCAAATATATCAATGAGACTTAATGAATATACATATAAAACACACACCACGAATGCACACACACAGAACAACAAAAAACAATCCTTTTGTTTGTTTTGTTTTTATTTTTTTATTTTTTTTTATAAAAAGATACCTGAAGCAGATTTTCCTAGGTTACACACCCTAATCGAATTTCTAAGGAACTCAAACCGAAGGGTATCATGGCGTTTTGTCAAGATATCGACTTTATGATGTTCACTGGTGACATGCTCAAGATGAATAACGTTGTCCTCAACTAACTGAAGAATGAAAGGATGCCTAATATCTATATACTTGGTCCTAGAATGTTATACAGGATTTTTGGAAATATTAATAGCACTAATATTATCACAGTATAGAGTAATAGAATCATGCACAAGACCATAATCAGACAACTTCTATTTAATCCAAAGTAATTGAGTACAACAACTTCGTGCAGTAATATACTCTGCCTCGGTGGTGGACATGGATATTGCATTCTTCTTCTTACTATGCCATGACTATTGGGGAAAAGACATATACGGAAGCGTTTTGTTTAAAAAATGAGTTATGGTTTGTTTTTCATGAAATCCTAAGATGCCAATCAGATCTGGACAGAAGTAATACCTGAGTGTGAATGTCGAAATTCATAACCAAAAATCCACGTCGTGTTTGAGACCACCCCGAGACCTTCTCACGTATGACCCACGCACGTATCCACCTCCGGTGTGTGGGTACCGATCCGAGATGAATTCTTTTTGGCTTCTAACACACTAAATCTCTCCAAAACTTGAAGAACAAGAGAGA
>JAULLE010505862.1:0-10235 GCA_035668155.1 Sarracenia purpurea
ACAGAAATTTGCAGCGTTGAATCTGCCTTGGAAGAACAAGAGAGAACTTTGCCTTTTTGCCTCAGAAAATCGCCCACATTTTGTCTCTCTAGAGGATTAATGATACAAGCCCCAAAATAAGACTTTTAACCTAATCTTGCAAATCCTCGCAAAGCATACCGCTCGAGCGCTTCCAAGGCCGCTCGAGCGGTCCCTCTTAAATGAGGGAAACGGAAAATACAATAAAAACTTTCCTTAACTAAAAATACACCCAAAACAATTACAAGGAAATAAAATATTAAATTACAACTCAACTTTCTATATAACCTGAAATTGCCATAAAAATATTATTTTAAATTAAATTAAAATAATCTTAATAAGATTAAAATAATCTTAAAAGGATTAAATTAATTTAAGATAAAATAATCTTAACATAATTAACGAGGCATCAATTTTTATAACATAAATAATATAATTTTTTTTTTCTTGAAACCCAATGTTGAGTAAGAAAAATATATTTAAATTTACTTTCGATTCAATGCAACACAAATTAATCAGCAACTGATTATTACTTATTTCAAGTAATCATAAAACCTCTGAATTAATAATTACTATTCGACTTTTTTTCCACTGAGTTTCCTTAACTTAGATTTACCTTAGAACAGATATCGGATGCGCCTCATGAAAACTCAAACGGTTATTCTACCGATTTTACAAATCCGATTAAATAGGTTGTCCGTTCCATAATCCACTACAACTACCCCAATTTACGGTTTCCAAAGAAACCAAGGGAACAATAACTCATATCCAATTTATAGGAATTAACCGGAGGGAACGACAACCCTCATTGCTTTAGACTTTCGCCGAGGGACAATTATGTTTCAATCTATTCTTATCTCAACACAAAATCATCGGTTCACTTTCTTATTCACTTTATTAACTTAATAAATAAATGAATAGTTAATAATTAATTCAAAATGATATACAATTCATGAAACATTCGTTTTTTTTCTTTTTTCTTTTTATTTTCCCATAGGCCCTCTCAAATCAAAATCTGGACACAGACTTCTTCACATTTCATGCACCACAGAAAGAATATAAAGCTAATATTTCACGTACCTGTTAAACGTTTTTTTTAAAGCCTTTATTATATTAAAGGAAATTAAAACTTAAATGCTAACCAAACAAAAATTGATAAGTCATCAAAATTGGGTAATTAGGAAGATACCAAAATTACAAATATCTGCAACCAAGGTTAATTAGTTACCATCGTGATAGTAATATACCATATTACTTGACTAGATAAAAATACACAATTAATATGTCATAGTATTTTTTTAAAAATAGCTCATAACATAAAATCTTTATGAAATAAATAGATCTTCATTCCTCTATTCTCCACAACACAAGATAAAAATAGTACAACACGAATTTTGTAATCTCTAAGAAATAAATAGACCTCTAATTCCAGTCATGTGTTTCAATAAATCGTTTAATCAATTTTTAATAATATACCAATTTTTTTTTTTTTACAAAAAGTTAGGGTTTAGCCCCAAACCCTTAATTAAATTAAGTTATAATTACAAAACATGTAAAAATCAATCCATATACATGAAATAAACAAAAGATAGTTTAGAAATCATACCTCAATCAAAGCTAAATCCTAAAGAAAACGAAGGCAAATAACTTCTCAATCTATTCTCATTATTTTGGAAAAGTATATTTGGTAGTATTAAACCTAATCGCTTAGTCGTTAATCACGGATTACTACTGTTTATTTTATTTATTATACCAAGATTTACTACTAACTGGATAGATAGCAGTAAGTCCAGAATTGATCCCACAGGAAAAAGAGTTATTTTTGTTAAGATTTTGTTTAAATTATTTAATGAAGAGAAAACGAGTAAATATTGAATTTTGAAAAAAAAATGGTTTTTTTTAACAATAAATATAAATGAATAACTAAAAATGAATTTAATTAAATAATGAGAAAAGTTCCACCTTAGGATCAAAATTCACCGATACATGATAATCTAGTTTCGATATAATTCTTATTTTATCTGGCTATGAATCAGATTAGATCCTATCGTGACAAGACCGATATGGATATTCAAGAAAGATAGATTTTGATTTCAACAAGGCATATCTTATCTGGAGTATAAAATATCTCAAGTTCTACTTTCAAAATACTGAATCACAAATATGGCATAGACTATCCAAGATTCTAGCACGGCCCATCCGGAGTACGACCCGTCTTATCCATGGCATAATCTATCTTAAATTTGGATATTCAAATAGTTAAAACAATCATGCAACATTCATTTAATACAATCACATAAATATTAAATGGGAAATAATTTAGTTAGAAAATATCCATATAAGGGATTCAATAATATTGTTGCATAACAATCTGATTACAAAACATAAATAAAATACAGAATTACTATACAGAATCACCCGAGGCGGAGGTGGGAACTTAGCCACTTATGGTCTGGCAGAGATCCATCATCAAGTTGATGTCGATCGTCATCGGCAGCTCCTCGGTGAGGCTCGGACCTTCCAAAGGTGACTTGGCCGGGGGCCAAAGGGATGAGAGAAGATATCAGAATTTTATTAAGAGACGAGAGATTGATCCCGTGATTTGATCTTGGATCGATTGGAATGAGGGCATAGAGCCCTATTTATAGTTTTCCATGGCATCAAATTTAATAACTATAGCACAGAGCATTCAGACAGTTTTTCTCCAGCATTCGGACGAAAATTGCTTGGAGGCCACGTCAAATTCCTATTTCGACGCGTCAGGATGGTCGACATCATGGTGTCTGGACGGTCGGTATTAGCGTCGTGATGGTTGTCAAGAGCGTTTGGACAGTCTAAGTCGTGAACGTCTTGACTTTCGTGGTCTGGCGTCTGGACGTTTGGCATGAGCCTCCAGACGGTTGTCTTTAAGCATCTAGATGGTTTGTGTTGTCTTGTTGGTCTTTGTTTGGTTGCATCATTTTTGTTGTTAAAATAGTTGTTTTGCGTCACTCCTTTAATTCTGTCTTATACACAGAAACACTACAAAAACACATATTAGATAACAAATTAGGACTAACTTAGTGTAAATTAACGGGTTTAAATCATCACTTTTGAGTGCCGATCATACCCCCCAACTTACACTTTGCTAGTGCTCGAGCAAAGCATAAATAAAACAGGAAAGATAAAATTAAAGAACAGGAGAAAAAAAAATTATCTAAATACATATGCTAGTATCATAGTCCTGACCTAACACGCTATCACATATCATCTGAGAACTTTAAAGATAAATTTGTAAATGTTTATATTCTCAACTTCTAAACAGAGTAATCTTTAAGCTGTAAAATTCTTCATGATAATTTTCTCAACCTTATACCTAGTGTGTGTGTGTGTGTGTATGAACTCAACTAATCATTAACATGCATGCTTTTTGAATTTATCATGTTCCAAACAATTAAATCAACTAGATCTTGACTTCAAATCTCACCAGTTATTTGCTCAGAATTAATATCTCAGAAACAAGCTATAACTATATCACTCAAGGTATGTGGGAGAGGTTATAAATATGAAAATCAAGTTTTTAACACATACCCTTGACAATTGAAGAACGAAGTTTTAAAGAAATTGACTCGAATATCAAGACTGGAATACTGATTTATTGAGGTTATAAATATGGTAGAGGTTATAAATATGCAAATCAAGTTTTTAACACATACCCTTGATAATTGAAGAACGAAGTTTCAAAGAAATTGACTCGAATATCAAGACTGAAATACTGATTTATTGAGAATTTTTTTTAAACTTCATCAAACCATACTATCTTTTGGGATCAACCATGACTTTATTTTTGGTTGTAGCATTAGGTAGACAGCTTTTGTCGGCTAGGGTCAAGTTATAGCACTACTTGAATAAATGGTTACCAGAAAGGACATCGAAGTGCTGTCATGTCAATCGTCGCTCAGTGTGGTGTAATAACAGCACCATCACTGAATCGTCTCCTATAGCTCGTCTACAATGGGATGTTAATACCACATCCTCTTCGCATTAAAATGTATCACATTATGGTGACATTATCTCACAACATTGCGTCAAACTGTCAAAGTTGTCTAAGTCTCATTTCTGCCACTCTTTTTGATAAATACTCACTTTTTTCATCTATTTTTTTCTCTTATTATCTCTTTTTTATATATATTTATCAAAAGAGCATGGAAAGATGATTATCACTACTGAATCACTGCTCAAAGTGGGGACATAGGGATAATGTTTTCATGAAGGAACGAGCAGGCTCAAAAAGACAAAGATGGCCTAATATATTTTCCTAAAATTTAATACAGTTTTTCAGAAGTATAATAAGGTGCATATTCTCAATTTCTCAGTCAAAAAGAAGAATAATGAGATTCACAATGATTTTGGTTGAAGACAAAAATATCATACATGAGTAAATGTAATAATTCCCTCAGAATAAAGGATAAGGCTAAAAAGCTTACTAAGGGTTAAGTCTCCACAATTTCTATCTTTTTAATTATCCTTTCCTATCAAAATTCATTGGCATACTAGCTAAACAATTAATCAAGTGTGCAAAAAGATACCAGGTAGTTCGGTTTTGATCATTATTCACTCAAAATTTTTGGAAACTTAAAAGTTAACTCTTGTTTTTCTCATTGAAAACACATTGTTTACAATTTTATTTTTAACTTTTTCAAACAATATATTTCAGCCAAAATTTGTATACTCTTATGCAAAAACAAAATATTTTTATGATTTTTATGTTGGTAACTATCCTACCCCCAACTTAAACCTTACAATATCCTAATTGGACAAAAAGAAAGTTAAGGTAAAGGGATAGAAAAGTTACCATCATGTGCAACAGTTGTTTATTATGTCAAACCTGAAACTTACTGAATTGCATAGTTAAATGAAATGCCACAGGAATATAGATAAATCATGTAAAGAGCATGGAAAGAATAAAGTAAATAACTGATAAGAGCAAATAAACTGAAGACTACATTTTATTCCATTTGATTTCATACAATAGAGTACAAAATTCCGGCCAAAGGCCTATGAGAAGAAACATGAAGCTAGCACGAAAACAAAAATAAAAGGAAAAATAAAATAAGAGAGAAAATAGGCTTTGAGGGAAGGGTGTGTTTGGTGGGGGCAATGGAGGGGGAGGTATATGTTGAAGGGTGGCTGGATTTTTGGTGCAAGGGTGGGGTTATATTTGGTTGTAGGTGGGGTGGGGGTAGAGGGACCGATTGTTGATATGTCGGGAAGGTGGGGTGAGGGTAGGGTGGCGGGGTTAGCGAAGGGAAATTTGGGGTAAGTGAGGGATAGTTTGGGGTTGTATTGGGGTGTAGTGGGGGTCGGGGGTTGGAAGGCGGGGTGAGCGAGGGTCAATTTGGAGATTATGGAGGTGTGTCGGGCCTGAGCTTGTTGTTATTTTGGTGGTGGGCAGGTTCCAGTGTGACCTGGGGTAGGTGCACGTGGTGTGGTGTTGACTTGGGGTTGGTATACATGAAGGGTGGTCACTGTGGTGGGGGAAGTGGAGGGAGGATGTTCATGACATCCATGATCCGTCGGAGGTATTCCTCCTGAACCTCTTGGACGTCACGGAGGTGTCAGATGTCAGTCCGTATAGCCTCGTAGTCACCACGGGTGAAGGTCCATGGTGCCTCCGAGGCGTCGGGGGGACCAGAGGTAGAGGGGCCGACGGGTCGAGGTGAATGTGTAGGTCGGTGAGGGGAGAGGGTTGGATGTGGCTCGGTGTGTTCTCGCTCGTCTTGATGGTGAGCGGGTGGTGCAACTCGGGTTCGAGGAGCCGCGGCACTGTTCGTCCAACAACGCTGGAGGTAGATGTTGGGAAGAATGTCAGTGAGGTCGGTGGCCACAAGGAAGAAGGGGACAGGGTGGTTGGTGGTGGCTCGGGTGACGTAGGGGCCGATGATGTTGGCATAGGGGAGATGATGGCGCAGGCGATCGAGGAAGAGTTCGATCTCGGTGATCATCACCTCTGGGATGGACAGCTGGTGTTTGCGGTAAAGGGCGCAGATCGTGTGGAGGTCTTCGTTACAGCGTTCGTCTTCTTGTGAGAGGGTGAAGACGTTGGCTTTGATGATAATATCTGCGAACCATAGCTCAGTGGTAAGCTCTCCGTGGCGGGCAAAGAGTTCTCTTTAAGGCACGCGCCTCTGGTGTTTCGTCCAGACAGTTGAGTCCCGTCCGGATGGTTTTGAATGTGAAGGGATGTTTGACCGGTCTCGTACTAGGCGTCCTTTCGAATTCCGTCAGGACGTTTCGTCCTGTCCGGACGGTGACGTATGGGATGCCTTTTTTGAAATTTGGACCGTTATGTGATGTGGCTTCTTGACGGTGGTATTCCATCCAGACAATTTTTTTTATTTGTATACTTCTAAGCAGGATGGCAATTTCTAAGACTTCAATAGGCCTAACGAAATTGTTGAAACAAATGGCCTTTTTTTATGGACACCAGACATCTCCACACTAATGACTATGTTACTTTAACATAGCTGACGATGGGTCTTTTATACTAAGATTCCTAAGAGTCGGATACCTTGTGGTACATCCTCAATCTGATCTCCGAATTGATTTGGCCGGTAGCTTGGGGCATTACAACTAGATGTGTCTGCAAAGCCATGGAGAGGAGTCTCAACCCATCCAGTGGGCTTACTCATCCCTCTCTTGACTAATTTGGAGATATGTCGACCTCGGGAACAGTAATACACCTTGAAATGTGTGTTGTAGTGGTCAACTAGCCTGCAACAACTTTCCTTCAGGCAACATCTACAGAATCCTTGTCTCTTAGCTTTATGTTTCAAGGCATAGAGACTCTTACCTTGAAACGACTCTCACTGACTGGAGCTGGGCACACGATCCATTTAACCTCGGTGTGCGAAGAGGGAAACTAAGTCAAGAGAGTTGTTTAACATCTTCAGACCGAAAAATTCAAAAAAAAAAAAAATTGAGGTTGCTTCGCTTTCTTTCACTCCCCCTCAACTTGAACACAGCAATGTCCACATTGGTGGAGTGTCCTTCATTATTTGAAATATCTCTAGGTTCCCTCCCAGACAGGGCTAAGTTTAACGTCTTCAGCCAAACTTGGCCAGCTGATTACTCGACTGGATGGGTTGGATCGGTGAGGTTTATGGATTCGGATGTAGGATCTATTGATATACCTTCTATGTAGGGTTTCAGCCATTGCCCGTTGACATGTAGAAAGTGGCCTATTTTCGGGTTAAGTAGCTGGTAGGCACCATATGGGTAGACACGGGTCACCACATATGGGCCTTCCCATCTGGATTGGAGCTTGCCATGGAACAATCGTAACTTGGCATTGAATAACCAGACTTCTTGATTGGCCTCGAATGTCTTTTTATGGATATATTTGTCATGGAATGCTTTCATTCGAGCTTTGTAGATTTTGGAGTTATTATATGTTTCGTTGCGTAGTTCCTCTTGCTTACTGAGTTGTAGTCTATGATGGGTGCCGACATTGGGCTTGTCGAACTTAAACATTTTGATAGCCCAATATGCACAACATTTCAGCTTAACTGGCAGATTGCATGGCTTTCCAACGACCAGACGATATGGGGACATTCCGACAGGGGTTTTGTAAGCTGTGCGATATGCCCAAAGAGTGTCATCTCGATTTTCGGACCAATCTTTCCTATCAGGATAATAGTTTTCATCAGAATATTCATATTCTCCCTATTAGATACTTCGACCTTGCCACTAGTTTGTGGATGATATGGGGTGGTGACCCTATGTTGTATCGAGTAGTGTCGAAGGAGGGATGAAAAATACTTTGTTAGCCAAAAGGCTTTTTTAATCAAGTCTAGTTTTGGTTTTGATTATAACAACACATTGATTTGTTATTGCTAATGTTTACTTGTATGTGAGAAAATATTTTCAGGTATTAACCAAACAAATTCATAGTAAAAATTCAAGCATCAAAGTCTCAAGCTCAAAAACATCGAGTTTTAAGTCCAAGTATCAAACAATGAGAATCAAGCTCAAAGTTATCAAGAATTCAAGAGAAGACATTGAAGATCAAGGTATATTATAGAATAAGTATTTTTTAGTATTTTAGCCAAGGGGAGATCATAGTTCAAGTCCAACGACTTCAAAAGATCAAAGGGATGATGTTAGCAAAAGGAGAGATCAAGGTTCAAAATGACATACCCTTAGTATTTTGGGAATAACTTTCTCTACAGAAGGCATGTTCAAGTGAGGTTTGAATCATTGGAAAGAGGACTTATGGGGATATAATCTGGATATAAAATTTTCCAAATTTGAAGTTCGGAAGAAGGATATATGATCGGTTGAAGTCTACTCAAGAGTGTAGAAAATTTCAGAATCAGAATCCAAGCATGATTCAGTCGCATGTGCCTCCATAACAGTCATCCAAAGAGGAAACACAGTCGAGTGTATGTAATACTCAATCGAATGTATGTGCGCTGAAAGATTTCAAACCCAAGAAATTTGATTCGAATCATTTATTAGTTTTTGCAAAAAGGAACCGATTCCCTTCACTCAGATTCGAATCTCTCGCCTTATTTCAAGCCATTTTCGCAACACCAAGCAAAGAAGAGATTTGAACCCGACTCTTTTAGCTTCGAACCTTTAACTCCTATTTCATTACCAAGCCTCTTAAGGTTCGACACATACGCTTTCCAGGTTCGACACAAATTTGCTTGGCTTCTTCTCTCTCCTCGCGCATCAAAAAATGTCGATACAAAGTTTGAAAGTTTGACACTTTCGCGGAAATTTCAATTCAGAAACTGACTAAAGAGGGACATAGTCGAATGGATGCTCTTATCAGTCGACTGAGTTAGTGAATTTCTTAATGGGAATTTCGACCATTTGAAGAAAAGTTTGACACTTGCGCACGAATTCTCAGAAGATCTGATTTGCAACAGCTATATTTTGACTTCTAACTTATCTATTTTGGCTCCAACGGCTATAATTCATCAAGAGACTATATAAGGAGAATTCATTGCTACTTGGGAGGGTTGGTGAACAATTATACAAGCATTCAGCATTCTCAATCACTCTTTCCCCTATTTTTACTTCTCAAAACCTAACTCTAATCTTGAGCTTTTATTTCTAGTTTTTATATACCAAATTTCATTATATTCACTCCTCTCCATTATTGTATATTGATTGTAAAATCATTTGAGAGTGAGAAAAATCTGTAGTGAGCTTTTTATATTGTATTATCACCTCACAAGGAGGACAAAGCCGTTGTCACTACTTTGCTTGAGCCGGGTTACTATCTTCAACAATGTAAGTTCTCGGTTTTGCTTCACCATCAAGAAGAAGGTGGTTTCAATTCACCCACTCAAGAATCCGTTGGAGGTTGCTCTTCACCCGATAGAAGAACGAGGAGGTTCCGATTGACCCACTCAACCAATCCGTTTGTTTTGAGGTTTTGATTCACCCTAAGAATCTTATAATGAATTCCCAAAGATGTTTGGGGAGTGGACGTAAGCTGGGATTTAGCCGAACCACTATACTTCTCGATGTTGTGGTTTGATTGTCTCTTTCCCTTCTCTTTACCTTCTTGCACTTTATATTGTTTATTTCTGCTCCATTGTTGTGTAATTTCTAAGTGCTAGAAATAGTTTGAAAAAGAAACCATTAGGTTTCAAGTTGCCAAACAACCTATTCACACCCCCCTTTAGGTTGCCTTACCTGGGCCAACACATCCATTAGGGTCAGCCACTAGGATGTGAAACCTTAATGTGCCAAATACCAAAAATGCCCCTTATGAATTAATTTAATTTCTTGATCGTTCTGGCGTAAAATCGACAATCAAATTAAATTAATTTAAACCTGAAACCAATAATAAATATAACTGTGCGTGTAATGGGCTACACGAGGGATCACGAGGAAGTATAAGACTCGGGCTAATCATACGGAAAATCCGGATATCCCTTACTCTGTCCCCGAGTTAGATTCTTTCTCGCAGGAACCAGAACTTACTTCTCTAAAGGCTCTCACTGAAGTCCCAGCCCTAACTCGAATTATGTCTTGAGTTTCCAATTATCAAATGCACCGAGGTCTCCACATGTTTAAGATATAGATTTGTTAGGATAGTATTCTTAAAAGTCATGCTTTTATGTATTTATTATCCAGGACCCTGGCATATTAATGAGAATTCTATTGAGATGTTATGCATATTAGGATTCATATTTATTTTCTATATGATGTATGTATGC
>JAULLE010505970.1:0-10234 GCA_035668155.1 Sarracenia purpurea
GGCCCTTGAGCGATCATCATCCTTAGAACTCCTGGTTTCATTGTCTTTGGATCTCGAAAGATAACCAGAATGACGTCGCTTTGACACTTTGACGGGTTTTTATGCATTTTATGCTACTTTTCGTCATAACTCCTCTGTACCTGTCTTAACTACAAAAACACTACAAAACACATATTAGACAATAAAAAGGGACTAACTCAGTGTAAATTAATAGGTCTAAATCGTCACTTTTGAGTGCCGATCAGATAGTAATCCCATCAGCGATTTTGGTAGGTCTTTTAGGTCCATTGATGATAACCCTCCAGAAGTAATAATCTGTAGCTTGAATATACATCTTCATTCTAGCCTTATAATAGTTTTAGTTTGTTCCATTAAAAAAAATAGGTCTATTGGTTGATTGACCTTCAGATTGAACAGGTCCAATACTAGTGGTTACCATAAAAACTCTTAGACGGTTAAGTAAAAAACAAGAACCCAATCTCTAATACCAATTGTTAGTTCTAGGCAACCCAAGAGGGGGAGGTGAATTGGGTCTTTAAAAATTAATGCGGATTTATAAAACTCTTTAAAAACTCTTTTTCAGTTTTAAATAAATTAAGCAAGAATAAAAACTACAGCAATAATAAAGAGTTTAAGGTATAGAGATACTTGAACCAGACACACGAGATTTATAGTGGTTCAGCTTCTTACAAGCCTACGTCAACTCCTCAAGTTCACCCTTGATAATTTCCAATATATGGAATGCTTCATGGGCGCATTCAAGCCTTTATAAAATGTTTCTGGGCACACTTGCAACATAACCAGCTTCAAGAGGATTATTTGAAAAACAATCCCCTGTTTTTCTTCTAATCCCTCTTGATTTCTTCTTGAGATTTACTCACTCAAAGGACAAATGGTGACTCACCCTTATTTACAATGAATGTGAAGAGTATTAAATACACTTCACTCACTCTGTTTAACAAAAATGATTGATAATAAATGAAGGAGTAAAGAATGCTAAGAGACAAGAGCAGTAAATGTGAGCTTGAGGGTTTGTGATAGATTTCAGTAATGGAACAGTAAATGCAGCTCTTGTGTCTTCTTAAATGTTGAAAAGTTATGTCTTTTATAGTCTTTTGAGCATTTAGAGCTGTTGGAGGTTGGTGTGAGTATTTAATGCTCGAAAACTATCAGTTGGCAACTTTAGTATTTGAAATTCAACGCGCAGGTGTCGACTCAATTAACCTTTGTGTCGACACAATGAGATCTGGATATGAGTTGTGTCGACTCATAGTTCCAAGGGGTGGACTCATCCAGATTGTATCTGAGTTTCTCGAGAGGTTAGGTCGATACTTGTTTTTGAGGGGGTCGACTCAACGAGATCTGTCTGTAAAAGGTGTCTACTCGTCTTGCTTTAGTGTTAACTCATGCAGATCTCACTCAAAGAGAAAATGCTTTAGTGTCGACTCATAACACCTTGGTGTCGACCAAAATTGGAAATAAGAGATAGGTGCTTTTATGTCGACTCATAGATTGTTGGTGTCGATTCATTGTAAACTCTAGAGAGTTGGAATACAGTTCTGATTTTTGGACGACACAAGTTCTTTTTTGGGTCGACTCATCTTGGCTTCATACAGGGAGGAGCTTGATTAGTGTCGACTCATATCACTTGGGTGTCAACTCATGTGAGCTTGAGAGAATCCCTCTTGAACCATTGTGTCGATTCGTCTGTCTTTAGCGTCGAATCAACTTGAGGTTATGTACTCCAGATGGAGTTCCTTTGTGTCGACTCAATCATCGTAAGTGTCGACACTTTGGTCTTGAATTTCTAATGTAAGAGCTTTGGTTCGACCCAATATTCATTGGAATCAACACAAATGCTTCTGAATCAGAGTGGAATGTCTTTGAGTCGACTCATGCTTCATTGGGTATTGACTAATTTTCACCGTGTTTACCTTTTTGAGTTGATACTTGGGAGTTTTCAAAAACTTCAAGTATTTTAATTTTAATATCTTCTAACCCTGAAAATTTCTCTCTTATTCACAACTAAAATATTAGTAACCATTAAATCAATATGTTGTTACTATCAAATTCGAAATTGGAGCTTGATTGAAAAACTCTTGAGCTAACATAACTGTTCCTGAAGAACAAGTTATTTTTTATTGTGAAGCATTTATCTTTATTTATTTCTTGCAAAGTAATTGTATTTTATTATTATTACTTTTACAAGAGAAGTTAAATATTTGATGACTGGGAAAAGCATTAGGAAAACATTACTTTCGAAAAAGAAGTGACGCTCTTTTCCATGTCCAGTCCTCATCCATCGTTTGAAATGGCAACAAAATACAGGTGCTATTTAGTCTTTTTAATAAATAAAAATATTTAAAACGCGTTAAGGAAATCATTCTTCTTTCATATTTATCAATAAAAGTGAAATAATCTTATTTTACTTAAACTATTTTCTATTATATTATTGAATAAAAATACTATTGATACGGATGCCCGAGCACTGTTTGGTTGAGTAGTCAAAGCACAGTTGGTCGAACACGAGTCGAGTACGTGTCGACTAATCGATTCTCAAGACGATCGAGCACTCAACTTGATTGGTCCTTTAATAGCGTCAACTGACTCCGAAATGAGCGGAGTGAAGCGTTAAGCTCGGGATATGCAAGAAAATCGTTCAAGTCTCGCCCAGTCCTATATAAATCGAAGTGGGTAAGCAAATCAGGTATACTTTATTACGCCTAAAAAACATCTAAGAGAATTCAATTGATTATCATCATCTAACTTAAGCATCAAAAGAGGTTTGGTTGACACCCGACCGGTGTTAAGTTTTGTCTAACCTTTCAAGAGTTTAGGCCAAGAAGAAGTCCATCTCTAAAGATTGAGGCCGCTTGGTGTATGCTCTTGAACACTATAATCTACCAATAATTACTACAAAATACACAAATCATAGATAACTTCAAAGTTTGATATGGGACACAATGTCTCTATAGAATAAAACATAAAATAGAATATGAATTGTACGTAGATTTTTCCAATAAAAAGTGACAGCTCTAGCTTATCTTTTGTTCATATATTTTTATTGATTGATGACGCACTGATCCCATCTGGTCCGTCCAAGATAGTTGATTGGCTATAAGAAAAAAAACACGTTAGACAAGGTACCAGAGGTATTTTCGACGAGCCCGCTCCAACATTTAAGTCAGTAGATACAGTAGGTGGGGAGGTAAAAGGGATAATCAAAGAAGATGACTATTGGGATTTACTTTTTTAGATGCGTACCTTGTTCTCCATGGTTGCTTATTTATACATACCGTTGGAGGGATTTCCATGTGGCTAATTGGGATTTACTATCACCAGATGGGATATTCTCTTCCACGAGAATATTAGAGAAGTTACCTCGTTGTCTGAAATGTGACTATTTGGGCCGCGTGATTATTAGAGAGAATCTCGCTACAAATAACTATTTTTGGAAGATTGCCTTATGAGGCATCTCATGTCCTATTCTTTGTTGGGAGAAGGTATCTTTGTGACATCTTCCTTTATAATCCCACGTGATGTGGATCTTCCATCTTCTGCCACGGAATGGATAATATAAGGCTGATCGATTTATGGGTTATTCAACATAAGACTGATCAACATACGTGATGACTGATCGGTCTGGGCAAGACGAGGCAAAATAGCTGACCTGTTGCAGCATATGACTTGGCCGCTACATATTCCTGATCAGCGGGGTGGACTGGTCCAACCACTTTGTGGACTTACGCTTGGGCTCAAGTTAGTTGTTGCTATATCGGGTCAGGCCTAATATCTCTAGGGTACCCATTAGTAGTCCCCTATTCTTTATGGAATCTCATGGCAGATAAGGTGCCATGAAGAATATTGATGTTTTTTAACGAACCTTTTTTCTGGGCCTAAGTAAATCATCCTTATCAGTAGTCTTCTATTCTTAGTAGTATCTGAGTAGAGACAGAATGCCGCCAAGAATACTTAGCCTGGGTTGGTTGTGGGTATGTATACTCCTTTTTTCTTAGTCGAAGTGCTCCTCTCGCAGCGAAAAGACTATTCGTCATCCGTAATTAATGTGCGTGATTATCTTTTCACATTTTCGAGGTAAAATTTATTATGCGTTTTTTTGCGCCTCCCACCAGCTATCAATTTTTTTAAAATCAAAGATCATATGTGAAAAGGAGGGTTCCGTCTATTTGTAACCGTCATTTAGACGAATATCAAAAAATCATTTGATGATGTCTCTGAGTTTTCTCTCTGTAACTGAAGTTCTTCCCTGAGAGGCACCTGGTATGCCACTTTTTGTACCTTTCTTGTCTTGTGAATACAGATTTATTTCATTTATTTAATCTTCTAGGGACTCATGTCCCTTAGTAGAAACCCATTTGTGGTGTCTTCTGATTCTGGAAGGAAGAAACTACATTGCCAATTGTGGTTGGGACTGTTGGGCCTATAGAAATCCTAAGGGCGAAGCGCATAATAGCTCGTCGTCCTCGATGCCCTTCCCTCTTCTGAGCTCTCAGTTAATGGCCCTAAACCTCCATCCGTTAAACACCGTGTCATTTCCCGACAACATCCTCATTCCACAGTTTCGACTAATGGATGAAGCTACACCATATAGTTCTCCGGTAGAGAACCTTGTTCCCCGGCAACACCGGAACCATGGAGCTAGGACCTCCCCGATGAAAATAAAAATGGGGAGGTCCCCCTTTCATAGAGTTTGTTGCACCAAATCATCCACCTGTTGTAACCTATAGACTCTCTTGCTTTCTTGAGAGTAGCGTATTGGGATCCTTTTCTGTCTAATCTGAGGTGTCTACTATCAGAACCGATGACTTGGAAAGACTCGGAATCAAGTACCAGATCCCCGACTTAATAATCTTTAGAGCGCTAAAATCAAATGAGCGTGCTTGCACACCCTTTAGATGGGAGGTTTGCTTTTTCAAAGGGGCTTTTTAAGTAGGATTGATATTTCCTATCCCCTCATTCGCGAGGAAGTTCATGGCTTTTCTGGGCATCTCCCCCTCGTTAGCTTGTCTCTACGGCTTAAAGAATCCTTCTAGGGAGTATAGTTCTTTGGGAGGTGGCAGGTAAAGGGAAGGGGTCCCTAACACTTGAAGAACTCTTCTGGTGTTACAAGCCAGTAGAGCATCTCACCAGCTATGTCAATTTGCAAGCCCGCGAGCAACGCACTCTGGTTGTGGACCTGTCTTCCTCTAATAAGCATTGAAAGAGCAAGTATTTTTTCATGTCTGGCTCTGGATGGGAGCTTCAGCCTTATGAGGACTCAATAAATAATCCTTCTCGTCTTCTGAGAACATGGGCCCTTCCCCCAAAAGATGGTCATTCAAGGAAAATGCAAACCTTTGTCGAGCAGTGCAGCAGTGGAGTCAATCTTGGCTTATGAGAGCTGTAGCTGGACCACTCTTATGACTACTGAAAGCCTCAGTGAGTACCTTCTTGGTCCTGAATTCTCCTCAGATGTTCTTCATTTGCACCATTTTATTGAAGGTGGAAGGGCCCCTAGGGCACATTAATATATGGTCATCATACCTTTCTCTACTTGCCATTTTTGTGTCTTTAAAATGTAGTTGCCTCTTTACATGGAATCTAGCAGAAAGAGAGAGGGATGAGTCCCAGAGAGGTGCTGAGGAAAATATCATTGGGGAAATGAGGGTACGGCCAGCAATTCTTGGTCGAGGGACTCGGGAAGGGGCCAGCGGCACTGGTGCTACCCTTATAAACCGAACAGTTAGACGCAAGATTATTTCACAGGGGGAAAATGAAGCAACAGTTGAACAGGGAATCTCCCTACCATTCAAGAAGCTGAGGGAGAGAGGGCTCAACTAGAAATGGAAGTCTGCCCAGCGGAACTTAGTGCGGAGGAGAGGGCACCTCTGTTTTTGTAGAGGGCACCTCTGGTCTTGCTGCTATCGAAAGGGCCATTTCATAGAAAGACCATGAGATATTGCAGGGGTTTTCCCCAAATGCTACTATTGACTGACTCTTCTAAGAGGTAGCAAAGGTACGTTTTTCTCATGTGAGTCTTGGAATGTCAAAGTTTAGGTTTATAGTCTGATTTTTTGTTTCTTGTTTCAGTCCGTTGTGTTGCGCTACTACTGCGTGAAGAAAATGATGAGTACCATGAGGTGTGTTAGGCTGACTAAAGGAAGCTGCACCTCTATCGATAGAGCCTGGATCGCTCCAAGGAAGAAGTGAGCTCCCTTATGGACATGGTGGCATGGCTATCCTTCGACGCAAAAAAGAGTGATGAGGCCTACCTCTCGCTATCCGCTAAGAAGAATAAATAAGCCACCGACTTAAAAGGGAGGCAAAGTCAGATCCTCCACCTTGAAGATCGTATTCATACGTTGTTGGATAACCTTTCTCGCAAACAAGATATGGGTCTTGCTGCCTATGCCAAGCTTCATCAGTTCGAGGAATTAGTGTGGCAAAGAGTTAAAAGACACATGGAGCTCCCTGAAGTTAAGGCCAAGATCACTGGGTACTAGGATGATGGTTTTGAGGCCTTTTCAAGAGTAGAAACAGCTTAGGTGGCCTGACCTTGACTTCTCAGTTATCTAACCTATGGATGAGGAGACTTCTACACTAGTTGGCTACCATGTTCGACGAGATAATGCTGGGCAAGGAAGAGAGGAGTAGGAGCAAGAGGTTGACCAAGCTGTTTTAGAGGAAATGACTCAAGTTGTTGATCTTACTGTTACAGAGGAGGAGGATTGAGTTCCTGACTTTCCAGATGTAATGTCCTGACCATTTTATATAATTCAGTTTAATTAAATAAAATGGGATAGAAGGAAGTTAGTAAAATGTTTAAATGAAGGTGAGATAAAGAAGAGAAAAATTTACTAAGTGTTGGAGACTTGAAGTTTGGTCTTGGAAAATTCAAAGAAGGCAAGGGGGTTAATTTATAATTAACCAATAAAGGAGGGATTAAAGGGGGCAAAACCTAGTTAATTAACATCATTGATTAGGGTTAAGAAATAAGGGAAGGGGACGGCTGGATACCCCATTCGGCCATTCTCTTTTCTTCTTCCTTTTGCTCTCAAAACTTGAAAGAAGAGATAGGATTGGAGGCGTTTTACTAGAGTTTTGATAGAGGATCAAGGAAGGGAAAGAAAGGAACTTCGAATCCCTTGTTTTTCTGAACATTTGGTGGCAGTCCAGACCTATTCGGACAAAGAGGTATGTGATTTTTGGGTTGTTTCATGAAGTCTTGAAGGTTTGGGGTTAGAATGTGTAGAAAGACTAAATTTTTCTTTTAATTGAGGGATTCTAACACTTAATCCTTGTGTATCAGATAAAGGACGACCGTCTTAGACCTCAAAGCATCTGGTTTTCTACCTCAAACGTCACACACGAGGTAGGATTTATGTTTTGGTTCAAGAAGGAAGGAACCTAAGAAGTTTGAAGTCCGTTTGTTTGATTTGAAGTTAATATTTGATATTTTGACGAATTGAAATTGAAGTTAGTTGTTGAAATCAGTATTTTTGTTGTTAATACTCCAAATTCGAAGTGATAATGAGGCTTACATATCATTTATTGATGTTTGGTTTCGAAAATAGGGGAGGAAAATCATCAAAAAACGTAAGAACAGGGTGTCGGTCGACCCAGTCGGTCGACCGGCATAAGAGCCTGGGGTGTCGGTCGACCGACACCTGTGCCAGTCGACCGACTGGCTGCTTTCCAGCCTTTTCGTTGTTTCTTTTTAGAAGAAAATTTTTGAGACTTTTTGGGGGTTGACGAGTCTAGATATTTTTTAGAAAATATTTATGGGGGTTCAGTTGAAGTCTGATTGTGTGGAAACCCTTTTAAATCAATGTGTTTGGAATTAAAAGGGAGAGGATTAAATCTTTGAAAGAAGATTAACAACCCAATTTCTATTTAAATGCGTGGTTGGTTGATTGAAGAAACAATTAAATGGACTACGTTCATAATTATTAAATAAATGGACTTGCCCGTCCGTGAAGGGGCCGAAGGATTCAACTCAACTCGAGTTGTTGGATTTGCCCGTCCGTGAGGGGGCCGAAGTTTTCAACTCTTAACGAGTGTTGGATTTGCCCGTCCGTGAGGGGGCTATAGTTTATAAGATTTTAAACTAAACTTTGTGATAAGTTCAATTAGAAGGAATGGGTTTGAAGTTAATTATAAATTTGTAATTTATAATTAAAGTGAAGTTAAGAAGTGAAGGTATTATTTGAGATGCAAGTATTTAAGTTTTTGTATATTTATTTACTTGTTGCATCATGTTGGCATCTGCATATTTCCTACTAGCTGTCGCTAATGTTGTTGTTTTATATGCTGGATAAAATAACAACGCAGGTAATTTAGGGAAGGGCATCTTGGAGGAGTGAGGATTTTCTTCACTACATAAAGGACAAGACATTCTTTTATTTCTATTTTTACGTTAGTGGAACTTGAAGTACTTAAAAGTTTCTGTTAGCCTATGTTTAAGGCTTGAAATTTATTTTGATATTGGATTAAGACTTGAAGTTTTGTGGAGACCTTTTCATTGAATGCATGAATGTGAGGACGTCGATGAGTATTTCATCCTTTTAATGAATAAGATGGTTTCTTTCTTTTATTAGTAATTTCCAGAAGCAGAATTATTGATGTTTGAAGTAGAGGTTTATAAATGAAAGTCTTAGAAATCTCGTAACCTTGAAGTTGCTAAATTGTTGGCTTCCCAGCATGTCAGTCGACCGACTCTGGGAGTCAGTCGACCGACACTGGTTTTTATAAAAAAAAAAAAAATGTTTCTGACCATCCAATGATCTCAGATTTTTAAGATGGAAACTATTAACTTGAAGAAGGTTTTGATCAAATAAAACACTGGAGTTTGTATTAATAAAAAATAAAGATTTTTAATTTTTTTTCAAAGAAGTCAGACTGTTACAATCTCGATTTGTAAATCAAGATCTTTTAAGATTTTTATAGTAGTGCACAGTTTTATTTTTTTTTTTTAATGGAGATTCAACCAAAGATTTGTATTACTCAATCACTATGGGAGGCTAATTCTCTTATAGGTTATGCTCAATTCTTAATTACATAATTATTTTTTAAGATGTGGTTAGGAGTTGTAACTACTAGCAAATCTCTATAATTTTGGGTATTAAACTGCCAAATCGGTACAACATCATCGTTACAAATTTAAACTTCGATCGAAACCCTTTGAATTTTTCAACCCTTGATTTTATCTTGGTTGTTATTTAATTTCGTAATATAATATTTCCACCATCAATGAATTTTTCCTGAATTTATTTGAGAAGTAATTATTAAAATAATACAACTTAACCATTTGATTTTTGAAGTATGATGATATCTAGAATAAATAACTATTCTACGGGAGTTGAGATTTTATAAGTCATTACTTATTTTTGAATGAGATGAGAATGGAGAGAAAAAGACCAAAGGAGAAGTGTGAGAGAGAATATGTCAATAATAGTTTATAGTATTGTTATATTTTGATATTATTATTTTCTAAGAAAATTAAAAGTACAAATATATTTATAAATACAAAAATATTTACTTTATATAATTGAAGGTAAAACGAAATAGGAAGGGACACATAAAGCAAATAATGTTGTTACTTTCTTTTTCTCATTAAGAGTGGAGAAATCCATATATAAAATGTCACCCCCCAAATTTAGGGACATGACCGGCCGTGAACTATGTGTCTTGGCCCGATAATCCACGAAAGCAGAAGACTAATATGATCTCAATAATACATATAAAGTGCATGCAGCAAAGGTCATAAAGTAATTAACACCATCAGTTTTGTCGATCACAAACAGCCCACTAATTTAATATTACACAATGTTGAAGACATAAATCATAAATGGAAAGATAATGCTAGAAGTAGAAAATCTCCTAAGAGGTCCTAAAATCGGGTCACAAAATACCACAGAGTCTACCATTAGCAATCCTGTTAATCACCTGAAAATATTAAACAACGTCGTCAGCCGATAATTCAGTGAATGACAAACACACATAGTAGTATACAATAATTAAACATATTCATGGCATACATTGCAGAACGAAATTCACATGATAATATAAAAATCTTTTGATTTTAGTCATATCCACAGTTTTCATATAATCCAGTTCTTGAACAGGTTCACCCAACACCAAAACCCGTAATAAGTCATTAGTGTATCAAATCTCATTATAATAACCAACACCGCAATGGATATAACAATATGATCATCTATGAGAGCCATAAATA
>JAULLE010506080.1:0-10234 GCA_035668155.1 Sarracenia purpurea
GATTTTCCTCCAAGACTTTGATGTTTCATAGGACCAAATAAATCAAGATGAAGTAATTGTAGTGGCCTATTTGTAGAGACTTTTTATTTCTTTTTGAAACTTATTTTGGCTTGCTTACCAAATTGACAAGCATCACAAACTTTGTGTTTAATAAATTTAGTCTTAGGCAAGCCTTTGACTAAATATTTCTTGACATGTTTGGATAGGAGATCCGTGCTAGCATGACCTAGCCTCCTATGCCATAACCAACTTGTTTCATTTCAAGAAGAAAAGCAATTAACATTTTGAGAGCTTAAGTTTTCAAAATCGATAGTGTAGACATTTTCAATTCTTTTTGCAACAAATAAAACCTTATCATTTTCTTTGTTTTTAACAGCACATATGTCATGCAAAAATTGCATATTATAGCCTTTATCGCATAGTTGACTAATATTAAGAAGATTATGTTTGAGACCATCTACAAGAAGAACGTTATCAATGGATAGGAAACAATCCTTACCGACCTTACCGATACCAATGATTTTACCTTTTTTGTTTCCCCAAACGTTACATAACCTTCATCTTTAGATGTTAAGCTTTGTAATTTGGACTTGTCGCCCGTCATATGTCTTGAGCATCCACTATCTAGGTACAATCGTTCTTTTGAGGATAAGGATCTTAAGCATACCTCTTCATCTATGCTAGCCATTAAACAAAAGTTGGCTATCTCGTTGTCACTTGAACAAGTGCTTGACACGTTTGAGTCCGAGTCATCCCATGTGGTAGCTTTCACCGCCTTGTTTTTCTTCTTTGGGTCCTTTTGGAGTAAAGGACATTCCGGTCTAATGTGTCCGGTCTTTTTACAGTTGTAGCAAGTGGGTGGTTCTTTCTTGAAATCTCGCTTGCTTGAATCTCCATTTTCAAGCTTTATCCCTCGAATGTTTTTGATAGTCTTTTGTCTCTTCTAAGGAATTTCCCGAATCTTTTTGTGATAAGGGCCATGTCATCATCATTGATTTCTTCATCTTCATCACTAGAACTTTCTTTTGGGGCTTTGAAGGTAATGAGCTTCTTGACCTTGCTTTGTTCGTTGACTCTTTCATTGATCTTTAGTTCATATGACAACAATGAGCCGATTAGTTCATCCAAGGTCATTACCCTTAGATTTTTTGCCTCAGATATGGCTATAGCCTTAGGTTCCCAAATCGGTGGCAAGGCTTTGAGTATTTTCCTTAAAAGCTCATAAGATTTGTAAGTTTTTCCTAGAGCATTTAGAGAGTTAATAATATGCGTAAATCGAGTATACATACTAGATATAGTTTGACAAAGGAGTCCTTAGCATCTTGTGTGCCTTCATAAGTGATTTCCAATTTTTCCAAATTTCTTTTGCACTTTTACATGAGATTATTCGACTATATTCATTAGCATCTAAGGTACAATATAATGTGTTCATAGTACTAGAATTAACTTGTAAGAGTTACATATCATTTTCAATCATCTCTTCTTCTAGTTTAGGAACTTTCTTACCTTCTACAGTTTTAGTAGGAACGTGGTTACCTTGCACGATTACCCTCCAAGCCCTCCAATCCATGGTTTGAATGAAGATCCTCATTCTTTGCTTCCAAAAGATGTAGTTGACGCCAGTGAAGATCAGAGGCCTTGTAGAGGACTGATCTTCACCAAAAGGGGATACACCAATGCCTGCCATAGATCTTTTCAACAAAAACTCGTTAAGAATAATGTGATTAGGTCTAATACCAATTGATAGTTTTTGTGTAATCCAATAGGGGGGTGAATTGGAATAAAAAAGATTTAATTCAAGTATCCAAAAAAATAAATGAAAGTGTGACGTGCAATTATTAAGTAAAGAAAATAAAGAGAAAAGTAAGAGAGATAACACCAAGATTTTACAAGGTTCGGCGCAATGGCCTGCATCCTTGCCTCAAGCCAACCGCTATGAAGATTTCCATTATCGCTCCTTAGCCTAGGCGGAGTGGCCTCTTTCCTTAGTCTAAGCGGAGTAGCCTCTCCTTGAGAATCCCCTTTTCTCAAATATACAAATCCTTCAACATCGGATTTACCCTTTTTGAGAAGCACCTTCTCAAGTACAATGGAATGGAAAAAGATGTACAATGAAAACTCTAAAAGGTAGCGAATCAGTTTAAACAATGAATCTCTAATTCACCTCTTAAAGAATATGGAAATGAAGCTCAAAGAGATATCTAATGATCTTTTTCTCCCACAAATTTGATTGAAAAACTAGGAGATTTGAAGCATAAAGAGTAAGTAAGAGATAGAATGATTAAGAGGTTTTGGATGTGTAAAACCAGAGCTCAAAGACTCTATTTATAGACCTCAATCCTCAACTAGCCGTTGAGCTAAATATGATAATGTCAAACAAGCCATTGAACAAAAAATATGAATTTTAGTCTATTCATTCAACTGAATATATGGTTTAGTCTACTGGATCAAAACTTAAGTTGACTGGATATTAAGTTCAGTAGACTGGACTGTTTAAAAACCAACTTTGTTTTGACCTACCATTTCAGCCGATAGGAAAGAACATTAGTCGATTGGTTTCTTTAAAGTCCATAAAAATAGTTTTTCAAAATGATTTCTAACATTTTAGCATTTTGGAAAAATATTTTAAAGTTTTTTTAGGAATCCTATGATCTTCAAAATGCATATCCGATGAGTATAAGTGAATACACATAAGTCCTAAAAGAAATTAAAAGTAAATTCTGTAAATCTTCATCATATCAACTTCTACGACATTTGGTAATCTCGTTGTCAAAAACTTTTTGCATGGTAATGCGCGTCATGGCTTCCTTTGTGTATCTTTGATTGTGCTAATCTTTTCTTTCCTAAAACCATACTCAATATGCACAATTAGATACATAGGTTTGTTATTATCAAAACAGTTATTGAAGCCTTGTTAGGCTAGCAACCTCCCCTTTCCATAACGGGGTTCATGGCAACAATACGGATCAACTCAGGTGGTTAGACCTTAAAAATGAGAACCTACGCTCTGATACCAATTGAAATATGCTACCAACCACTATGATTAACCTAGAGGGGGTGAATATGTTAGAAGTTGGTAAATTAAAAATTAATACAACTTTATCAAGAAGTAAATTTTGTTTCCTAACAAAATACTTTGTTGGTTAAAAATAACATCGGCAATAATAATAACAAAATCCCTAAGCTATCAACAACCATCCAAAATATGCACACGATATAACATTGAAACCCTAGGTAAAACACTCCCCGGGATGAAAACCACGACACTAAACACACAACTGTATATTACTACGAACAAAGAAGGTTATCAAAACATAAGAAAATGATTTATACCCATACACCCATGGACACCTAACTCCGATGTTGTTGTCGTAGGTGCCCCAGCGCCTTTTGTGGTCCCGTAGTGTCCATAGGAGCCACTCCCGATCTCCGTATCTACGACGGCTCCGAGTTCCTCGACCTGATGTGTGTGTGGTGGGGAAGGTGTATGTAATTATGGTTGATGGAGGGATAGAACAAGGAATTAACAAGTATAATCCATGGAGGATATACAAGAACCTTACTAACACCGAAGGAAAAATGCTTCAACTATGAAGGAGAACTATAAGGGTGGATGGTGGCCTAAAGAGAGGCTGGCGGAGGAAGATAACCAGCTGCATCTCTAATGCTGAAAAGGATCAACCCTCGCTGTCATTTAAGGTGTGTATATATAGGAAAATACATCGGTGCTAGAGCGCTCTTCGAGCAGGCCGCATTTGCTATAACACATGCGAGCGCTCTTCGAGCGCAGTTACAGATGGCAAGCTTTTTTTGCACGCACCAATGAGAGACTATTAGCCTAAAGGCTCTTTTCAATCAAGTCTCGTTTGGGTTTTGATTATAACAACACATTAATTTGATGTTGCTAATATTTAATTGTGTTTAAAAAAAGTATTTTCAGGATTAATCTACCTTTTCAAGCATAGCAAAAAGTCAAGCCAAAGACTATGGATCGGCTTTATATTGAGCATGGATGCTTAGAAGAATGCCAAAGAGGATATCAAGAATCAAACTTAAAAGGAACCAGTTCAAGAAGGTCTTCAACCCTGAAGAGACTTGAGATTGAAGGTGATGTCAATAGGAGCATTAACCTATCAATGTTTGAAGTACAAGGAGAAGAAGAAGAATCTGTAGAAGAAGAAGAAAGAGAAGAGATATGGATAAAGTATTAGTATTCATCCCAATAGATACTATTAGCTGATGAAAGTGACTTCTCTCTCTCTGAGCTTGGCTAACCCATTTGGCTTTTCCTCAATCCTAAGAGTATGAAGAGGAGCCTAAGTATCGATTGGAGCATGAAGCCAATCAAGATTCAAGAAGCACTGAAGCTTGAATGCCTGAATGTGATCATGTTTCAAGGTAAAGAACATCAAGTCAAGCATCAAGTCGTAAGATCAAGAACACTTAAGAAATCAGAAGAATATGAAGATCAAAGAGAGAAGTTCATGAAGATAATGGAGATTGAGGATTAGACATCTTAGAATATGTCTAGAAGAACAAAAAGAGTCGAAGTGTTAAATTAAGGATGATAAAATCAATAGAGATTTAAGAAGAACTAGAGCTTAAGTGAAATCAAGTTTCAAGCTCAAGTGGAATGCCCAGAAGATCAAATTTCAAAAGGGTAAAGTATTTGAGTCGACCCTGGTGTGAAATGAGTCGACCCAAGGAGCATAAATCTACGTTTCTCAAGGTTCTAAAATATTTAAGCCATCCTAAATGGCTATCGGGTTATCCCCAAGGAGCTAAATCAAAGTTCAGAAGAAGTTGAGCCGACCCAATTATATTTGAGTCGACACTTCGTGAGCTTAAGTTCAAAAATCAAGCAAATGAGTCGACACCTTTTCATTTGAGTCGACCCAGATCAAATGCCAAAATGTCAACTCTCTGGATCTCTGTTTGAGTCGACCCAAATCCCATCCGAGTCAACACAAAAGTATCAGACAGCAAAATGAGTCAACACATTCCCAACCTGAGCCAACCCAACCGTGATCAATCTCTTTTGAGTCAACCCAAATACAATTTGAGTCAACACTTGCGTGATTTTCTCAGATCGTTGAAGGCTTCAATGGCTAGTTTTTGAGCATTTAATGGTCTATTTAGTCCCCAATGGATAGAAATCATTCAAGGCTTATTTAAGGGGTCATTACTCTTCATTCGATTGGTTGGTGAACATAAGATATGAATCATAACTCTCATTCTACATGTTCACTACTCCTATGCTGCTTTGAAATTAATTCCTACTTCTATGAGCTTTTGTTTCTGGTTTCAATACCAGTTTATATTCCCCTCATTCAATTCTCATTTATTGTATATATTTTGTGTGTGTGTGTGTGTGTGTGTGTGTGTGAGAGAGAGAGAGAGAGAGAGAGAGAGAGAGAGATAAAGATTTATTCTAAGTGATTATTCCTCAAATTACTCAATCTTTTGTAAAAAGGGTGAGTCACCCTGTTTTTCCTTTGAGAAAGCATATCTTAAAGAAGAAGCTCTTAAAGCTTGTTTAGGCTTAAGGTGAGCCCCCAATCATCTTTACTCAGGTTTTGAGGCATGACCCTGCAATCATCCTTGGATTAGACTTTGAAGATTTGTGCCCGTAAACAACTTTATAAAAGGCTTGAGGTGTGCTCGCAAACATCTTGGATAGTGAAATTCTCAAGGGGATTTTGAGGAGTAGACGTAGGCTGGGATTTTGCTGAACCACTATAAATCATGTGTCTCGTGGTTGAAGTATCTCTTTCCCTATTCTCTTTTAATTGTATGCAATTGATTCGTTTAATTCCGCTGCATCCATTCTATCTTTATTTAGTTTTGATAAACAAATTTTAAGCTTTGAAAAAGAGATTTAAAAGTTGTTTTTAATTGCATAACAACCTATTCACCCCCTCTAGGTTGCCACTTTGGACCAACAATTGGTATTAGAGCAAGGCTCTGCACCTTATAGGATTAACACCATGCACAAAAGATTCATGGCAACCACAAGTTTTGGTTTTACACAATCTGAAGGCCAATCCACTAGCTGACCTTCCTTGTTCAATGGAACAAATTACATATATTGAAAGGCTAGAATTAAAATTTTCATTCAAGCCATAGACTATGACCAATGGAAGGTTATCATGACTGGACCTAAGACACCTACTATCACAACAGGTGGTGTTACTACACCTAAACCTGAGGTAGATTGGACTGAGGCTGACATTAGAGAAATACAAAAGAATGCCAAGGTCATGAACATCCTATACTGCTCTTTAGACCCAAATGAATTTAATAGAATTTTTACATGTGATACCGCAAACGAAATATGTGATAGACTTGAAGTTACCCATGAGGGAACTAATCAAGTTAAGGAATCTAAAATCAGTTTGCTTGTGCACAATTATGAACTTTTCAGAATGAGATATGATTACTCAATTTCTGAAATGTTCACTAGATTTACAGATATTATAAATGGACTAAAATTATCTTGGCAAGATCTATACTAATGCAAAAATGGTGAGACATATCTTGAGATGCTTGTCTAGGAGTTGGGAAGCTAAAGTCATTGCCATTCAAGAGGCTAAAGATCTCACAACTCTCAGCCTAGAAAAGCTGCTAGGTTCTCCCATAACCCATAAGATGAACAAGAAGGTGGATGACGATGAGGAAGACAAAAACAAGAAAAAGATCATAGCCCTCAAATCTAAGATTATTGAGGAAGAAGAAGAGGAGACCAAGAATGAAAAATAGGAAATTGCTTTTCTCTCCAAAAAGGTGGCCAGAATTATGAGAGAAAAAAGACAAAGGAAGAGGAGGTTGAAAGGAAAATCCAACTTCAACTCTAAAGAAGATGAAAAGGAGATCATATGCTACCACTGTAAGAAACATGGTCACATAAAACCAGAATGTCCTCTACTCAACATGAACAAAAGGAAGCATCCAAAGAGAGTAATGAAAGTCAAATGAGATGATTCAAATTCTAGTGATGAAGATGAAGAATCCACCGACAAAGAAATCTCTAACCTTGCTCTCATGGCATTTGGAAGTAAGGTACATTTCTCATCTAACGGTGATAGTAATGATGACACTCTCACAAATGAAGAGCTTCAAGAAGCTCTTGAGAGTTCTTTAAATGTAATCAAAGAACTTAAATTGAAAAAAACAAGTATCTTGAAAAACATCTCACCATTTTGAATTCGAAGATTGAATTTTTAAAAAAGGAAAAAGAAAACATTATTCCTATAGTCTCAACCGAGGTTGAAAATGAAGACATTTTATTGCAGTCAATGTTTAAGGACTTAACACTAAATTCTCTAAAGGAGAAAAGAATTTAGAAATGATTCCAGGGACAAAGTGCACTTTCAAAAAAGATGGACTTGGTTTTAATCCAAATGATCACAAATCTGTCCATAAGAATCCTTTCACTAAAACCCCTCAGCAAAAACTCATTAGCTGTAATTTCTGTGACAAAAATGGTCACATTACTAAGTTTTGTTATTCCAGACTTAATGGCAACAAACCAACTAAGAAGGTTTGGACAAAGAAGGGTGATCCTTCACCCAAAGTTACCAAAGCCACACCAAGGATACCTAGAAGAGTAAGGAAATCTGAATTGAAAGTCTATCAAAGACCACCTCCTATCATGCATAAATTTAAAGAATATCCTTATATGCATAATATGCTTTATGGTGCTAATCCCCAAGGACCCACAAGATAATGGGTACCAAGATACTATGCCAATAATAATTTAGCAGGAAACCCACAGAAATGTTGGCTAAGGAACGCGAAGGGAAAGGCCAAAATGTTCCCTTACTGAAGGCTCAAAAACAAGGAATTGTCACTTACATGTGACAACGACTAGCAAAGGAAAATGTTCACAAAATTGGTATCGTCTCCCCTTAATTTGAGAATATATTGGTGATTATGTGTGTTGGTCCGGTATAGGCAACCTAGAGGGGGGTGAATAAGTTGTAGACCAAAAATAAACTTTTTCGGTCTCTCTAATACTTATATCTAGCAATCAAATATGCAGCGGAAATAAACAAGATATAATGCTTGAAATAGAGAAATAAAGAGATAAGAAAGTAAACGCACAACACCAAGACGTATAGAGGTTCGGCCAAAACCCGGCTTACGTCCTGTCTCTCAAGATCATACTTGAGAAATTTCACTAAGCAATCTTTACAGGTATGCTTAGAACCTCTCTTTGTTACAGGTCAAGTGTAACCTAATCTTCTATTGGGTGAAGCGGAACCGCCTTCTTGGATAAGGGCCAAGAGTAGCCTCCTTCTTCTCTCGGGTGAAGTGCAACCACGAACTTATTCTTGAAGTGGGTGAATAGCAACCGTGAACCTCTATGGTGAAGTGGAACCTTGGTTGTTGTAGCAACAACCCAAATCTGGAGCCTCCTCCTTGTGAGGTGATTTTACAAAATATGGCTCACTACAGGTATCTCTCTCTCTCTCTCTCTCTCTCTCTCTCTCTCTCTCAAATATGATTTACAATGAAGAACAAAGAAAACTAAGAAAGGGATTACAAACTAATTTCGTGACAGACAACCAGAAAAAATGAAACTCGAAGATAATACAATGAATGAGCCAAAAAAGGGGGTTTTGTGTAGGAGACTTGAATGAGATGTATATGATATTTCTCTTATGTTATCCAACCTTGCAATCTTCAAATAAAGCTCCTTAAATAGGCTTTCAAGGATTATCACTGTTAAGACCAAGAATGGAAATGATTGGATCGAAATAGAGTCGTTACGAATCAGGAATTTCAAATTTTTGATGAAAACTGACGTCATTTCCCTTAGAACTGACGAAATTTTGGCCCCCCAAATCAATCTAACGAAATTTATTGCAAACTGACGTTCGTTTTGGTGCACAGAAAAGAGATAAAAGTCTCGAAAAAAATCTGATGTAGAAACTGACGTCATTTTTTCAAAACTGACGAAATTTTATGCCTTGTTTTGAATCTGAAATTTTCAGCACTATTTGAGCTGACTTCAACTGATCATATCTCATTCATCCAAACTTAAAATTGGGTGAATTTTATATCAAATTAAACCCCTGGAAGTATTCTTTCCAATGGTTCAAGAATCACCTTTAAATTCCTTGTGGGGAAAAAGTTATGCTTGAGATACTGAAGGTATGTCAGATTGAACCTTGATCTCCCTTTGAGCTATCATCAATCCTTTGATCTATTAATGTCCTTGGTCTTGAATTATGATCTCCCCTTTTGCTAACAAACTCCAAGTGAGTTCATCTTCAACTTCCATTGATGTTTTTTCACTTCTTCAACTTCTACTTAGCTTCATTTTCCATACTGAACTTCCCTTTACAAAAGGACTTCCCCTTTGTGCTTTAGCCAACTTAAAAGCCTTCCAAGAGGTGATTTTCATGATCTTCTTAGGCTTCAACTTTAGCCTTATATATATGCCTTTTTGCAATAAAATGAGCTTCAACAAAGGATTAAAACCTATGAACAAAACTCAAACAAAGCTCAAACATAAGCAGCAACAAATCAATGTGTTAGAATAATAAAAACCAAAATCAAGGCTTGAATGAAAAAGCCTTTAGGCCAACAAAAAAGAGCCCTGCAAAGCTCCAATCTAGATTGGAAAGCCCATATGTGGTGACTCGTGGCTACCCACATCGTGCCTGCCAGCTACTCAACCCAAAAAAAGGCCACTTCTTGTGTGTCAATTGCCAAAGGCTAAAACCCTACATAGAATACATATCAATAGACCCCGCATCCGAATCTATAGACCTCACTGATCCAACTCAGCCAGTCAATTGAAAATGACTGGCCAAGTCTGGATGAGAACATTAAACTTAGCCATGTATGGGAGGGAACCCAGAGAACATTTAAAAGAATGAAATGCACTCCCCTGATAAGACCACTGTAATGTTCAAGTTAGGGGGAGTAAAGACAGCAAAAATCGTCTGAAGACATTAAACTACTCTCTTAACTGAGTTTCCCTCTTCGCACGATGCGGTTAAATGGATCGTGTGCCCAGCTTCGGTCAGTAAGAGTCGTTCCAAGGCAAGAGTCTCTTTGCCTTAAAACGAAGAGCTAAGAGACAAAGATTCTGTTGATTTTGCCTCAAGGGAAAGTTATTGCAGACTAGTGGAACACTACAACACATGTTTCAAAGTGTATTACTGTTCCCGAGGTCGACATATCTCCAAAGTGGTCAAGAGAGGGATGAGTAAGCCCACTGGAT
>JAULLE010506189.1:0-10223 GCA_035668155.1 Sarracenia purpurea
TGGAGATCCAAGGTGTGTTTGAATCCAAGGAGTTCGTCTCGGATCGGTGCCCACACACCGGAGGGGAATACGTGCGCGGGTCATACGTGAGAAGATCCCGGGTGGTCTCATTCGTTGCGTGATTCTTGGTTGTGATTGTCGACAATCACCCACAGGTATAGCTTCTGTCCATGTATGTTTAGCGCGTAGGATTTCATAAAAAACAGGTACCGATTCAATTTTTGAAACCCACAACGCTTCCGTCTCACTTTTCTCCAACATAAGAAACATGAAGGGCAAGGACGAAATGTTCCCATGCTAAAAGACCAAAATCAAAGAACCTGTCACTTACTAGCGACGGCAAAGTTGCAAAGCAAAATGTCTGGTTTTTGGTATACAATATTGGTAACATTGTTTTAATATATTTTGCTAATTATGTGCTTAATTTGGTGATAAAAATGTCATATATGTCATATCTTATATTTCCTTTTAAATACTTTTACAATGTCTCAAATGCATAGTTAAGTTTATACTTATGCAATATAAGTGTCGACCCTTTTATTACTTGTGTCGACACCTTTAAGTTTTTGCCTTGATATATGCTGCATCTTACAAGGTTGAGTTGACCTCTCTGCCTACACATGTTATGTTTTGATCATTTGAGTCGACCCACCTACATTAGTGTCAACCCAAACACTTGTCGATCGCTTTAGAAAAAGTGTCGACACCTTTCTTCATATTTAAAATAGCCCTCTCTGCTACACGATTTTGAGTCAACCCTTTTTTATCAAAGTGTCGACCCCTCTGTTCTTTCAGCATACAGTTTGAGTTTTTCATGTCTTCTTGATATCATGCTCTTTTGTTTCATTTTTTTTTGGTATCAAATCTATATCTCTTATGTCTCACATTATCTTATTGCATATTCTTGGGATTTTGTTAAGTAATGTGAATGCTATATGATTGTATGATCAACTCATACCTATATGAATTTTGGACATAGCACACATTTGTTGATATGAATTATTAGCCTACATCTCTCATATGATATTTACTGCATATTCCTAGTATGTGAATGTTTATATTTGTACTACATTATTAAACATGTTTCATATACCATATATTCCATGTTTTTTTTTCTATCTCTATGATTTCAATTTAGTGTTTCAATGCATCATTGTCTGACATTAACCTATGATGAGTCGACTCGTCTGAGAAAAGTGTCGACTCATTGGTTTGTTCCACTACTAGAACACAGTTAGTGTCGACTCCCTGATTACTTGAGTCGACCCCCATCCTTTGTATTTAACCAGAGTGTTGACTCATATGGAGATTGAGTCGACACCTTGAGGCCTCATCTTCAAACTCTTCATTAGACACGTTTTGTGTCAACTCAAATAATTTTGAGCCGACTCATTAAATGTCAATATATATAGTGGGACCCTGTCTTTAAATCTCATTTCATTCGCGCTTCTCTCTCTCTCTCTCTAAACATCCCTTTTCTCTCTCGACCTGAGTCGTTTCACCTCCCTCTCCCAACAATCCTTTTCTCCATCTTCAATCCTCTCTACATCTTCCGTCAATCAAGATGAGGACGAGATCAATGACCAAAGGCCTCAAACGTCCCAGCATCGCAGATTCAGCAAACCCTAAATCAAAAAAGAAGACTAAAGCTGAAATGGAATCTGATTCCTCTCCCAACACTCCCATTGATCTTTCCTCCGACTCGATGGAAGTTCCCCCTTCCATCCCTTCTGCTTCTATCCCCTCATCTTCCAAACCACCATTAGTTGAACAAACTGATGGCATGGCCAAACTTTTCTCCATCACATCCATCCTTCAATCTGCCTACGATAAGTTAGATGACCTAAATCAATCAGTCATCGACCTTGCTGTCAGGGTAAACACTTTGGAGGAAAATGACCTTGCTGTCAGAGTCCAAACCCTAGAAGAGAGAATCCAAAAGGTTGAGAAGGCAAACGAGAGCAAAGAAGAAAAGGCTCTCAGGAAGAAAAAGGAAGATGATGAACTCATCCAAGCCATTTGGGTCATGGCTGAAAGGACTGCAGCCAGAGAAGATCGACTCAAAGCTGCATCAGAGAAAGGCGAAGCAAGTGGAGTCCAAGCCGAGAAGAAGAAGAAGGACCTAGATTAATTTTTTTTTTTGTTTTTAATCAACATTCTGAAGCAATTTATGTTATATTATGATACAATCTTTCGTTTTTGGATGATCAATTGCTTCGTATTTGAATGGTTGATAATGATTAAAAATGAATGTTGATATCATCTCACGTTCTCTTGTTCCTATTGGTATCATTTCTTTGCTTTCATATCTCTCATTTTCTTACATGCTCTATGACTGCATATGATATTGGTAGCCTAAATTCGTTCAACCAATTTGATAACATTGAACTTGAATGAGATATTATGATTGATCATCAATTGGTATCATACACAATTTACTTTTTAAAACCTATAGTGTATGACGGTCAATAATCGGGATATTTCGCAGATAAAATTCTTTCAATAATTTTTTTGGGTGAAATTCTCGTAGACCCGCTCTGCTATAGTAATTGTTCAAATTATGATTCCAATCATCTCAATCATAATTTCGATATGTAATAACAATGCATATCCTACAAAAAAAGGGGGGATTTTTTTTAAAACCCTTGATATCATTTTCTTTTAAAATCCTTTTTGATTGGTTACATGCTTTCAAGTTGATAACTTATGATTAATTTCAATCGGCATCATATCTCACTTTTACTCATAAAACCTAAAGTGCAAGACGGTCTTATGATTGAGATAATTCTTGAATTATCTCGGTTGACCTGCTTTGTTTTAGAGATTTTCAAAATATGATTCCAAGGACTTTAATCATAATTTTGACACGTCATAAGCAATGCATTCTTCATATCTTGAATCCTTGATTCTCTTCATGTAATGATTTCTTGAACTTAGGGGGAGAAATCGAGACAAAAGAGAGAAATCATATTGTTATGTCTCCTCATAAAAATCCTTCGTTTAAAACATTTTTTTTTTGCTATCATAAGGAGCCAACAATTAATGCCTGCATGTTTTATATAGGTAATATCCTATCCTTTTTGTCCTAAAATACATTAGCTGATAAATGCTTAATATACACTTAACTTGATATTTATGTGCCTTATTTATCATGCTTTACCTTACATATCAGATTTCTAATCTAATTTATGCTAAAACATTTTCGGCATTTTCTGTCATACAGATGAGTCGACCCCTCACCTCCATGAGTCGACTCACTTGTGCTTTTTTCATGATTTGCACTGATTTGTGTCGACCCATTCAAAGAAAGAGTCGACATCTAAGGTTTCCTACTTCTACATTTCTCACTGTCACATGATTTGTGTCGACCCAACCATATTTGAGTCGACCCAATGGTATGTCTATATACAGAAATTATGTCGTTTGAACTGTTATGATATTCTTTTGGTATCAGGCATTTACCCTCATCTCAAATGAAATCCTTATTGTCTAAAAAATCATGATATTTGTTGATATGATCTTATTCTATTCATATCATGTTCACATTGGTATCAAGCTTTCATCTTAATGGTATCAAACACAGGGAGAGAGCCTTCAATTTTTTTTAAGTTCCTCATATCAAAGAGTCTGCAACCTAGCTCTGTTTCTCTTCATAACTCTTAAAACTTTGAAACATTTCCTTGACTGAAATCGTTGTCAAAATGTATGCTTCATATTGTTTTATGCTCTCCATGCAAAATTCTTTTATGCACGAATTGCTTTTTTTGATTGATCAAGGGGGAGATTATTTCTCCTTCAGCAATTAGTATAAAATTGATTGCTCTTATCTTGAACTTTCTATTATTCAAAAGTTGAACAAAATCCTCAATATTGTAATGCATATCCTTAGGAGGAAATTCTTTGCAATTTCTGTGCTAATCATAGTTTTGTTTCCCTTTCCTTTTTGCTATGACAAAGGGGGAGAAAGTTTTGATTTATTTGCATCCCTTTAAAACATCATGGTTTGCACACAAAAGGGGGAGAATTTTTGGTTTGATTTGCATATATGTATGTTTTGCTACATTCCTTTTTATTCCAAAAATTGGTATCATAGAGCATCACTACCAATTGGTATCATAGATCTTACATCTCCATATACATTGGATTCAATTGGCATCTTAGAGCTTATATTGGTATCTTAGAGTTTTGAATTCCATATTTTATATGCCTTTGCAAATCAATGGTTGTCATAATCAAAAAGGGGAAGATTGTTAGCCTAAAGGTTTTTTCAATCAAGCCTTATTTTTGTTTTGATTATAACAACACATTGATTTGTTGTTGCTAATGTTTACTTGTTTGTGAGAAAATATTTTCAGGTTTTAATCAAGCAAATTTATAGCAAAAAGTCAAGAGAAAAGCTTTGAAGATCAAGATCAATGAAGATTTGTGTTTAGAAGCTTTGGAGGATGCTTAGCGAGAATGGAAGATCGAGTCCAAGTCTAAGAAATTTGGACATAGCCAAAAATTCTAGAAAAGACTTTAAAAATCAAAGAAGATTAAGTTGGAAAGCTTTGAAGATCGATGGAACTGAAGAAGAAGTATTTTGGAGTATTTTAGCCAATGGGATATCATAGTTTAAGTCTAAGGAGACCAAAGGGAGATCAAGTAAAACTCTCATGGATGTTGATGAAGATTTTTGAGGAGAATGAGAAGCTAACATACATTCAGAAATTCGATCATAACTTTCTCCATGGATCGAATTGGGATGCAAGACTAGATCCATTAGAAATAAGACTTCCGGTGCTTCAATTTAGATATAAGATTTTCTCCATTTGGATTTAAGATGAAGAAGTTATGAAGGATTGAAGTTGGAGATTTTCCGAAGCTAGAAAAGGTCGACCATTTCTTAAAAAGATAGATCATTTTCTGTCAGCCAACAAAAGATCGACCATGTTGATAAAAAGATCGATCTTTATTTACCGAGCCTTTTCGGATCGACCTTTTCTCAATAAGGATCGACCTTTTCCTTTTACGATCGATTGTCTGATAAAAAGGATCGATCGTTTGCAAAAAATGATCGACCATTTTACAAAAGATCAATTGTTTTTGTCATGCCAAGAAAAAGATCGACCCTTTTGATAAAAAGACCGATCTTTATTTACCGAGACTTGTATCTCTCCTCAAGTATTCAAAAAGATCGATCCTAATAAGAAAAAGATCGATCTTTACAAGAAACAATCGATCCTCCCAGCAAAAAGATCGATCGCTCCAGGTTTAGCTCTGACATACCTTTGGTATTTTGGCCATAACTTTTTCTATACATGAAATTTGAAGGTGATTTTTGAACCATTGGGAATAGGACTTCAAGGGCTACAATTTTGATATATAATTTTCCTAATATGGAGATCGGACGAAAAAGTTATGATCGATCAAATTTTTTGACATATAACTTTTTCTATCATTGTTCCGGTTTTAAAGACTTGAGCTCTTAATCATCTTCATCAGGCTTAGAGGCTGAGCCCACATTCAACTCATTAAAGGTCGAAAGATAGCATGTAAATCTTCTAGGTTCGGAAGCGATCCCGTAAAGCTTCTAGGTTCGGAGTTGCTTCCGTAAAGCCTCTACGAAGGTTAGAAGATTGCCTGCAAATCTTCTAGGTCTAGAGGTGCACCTGCAAAGCCTCTTGGTTAGGAAGAGACTCAGCAAAACTTCTGTAACCGGTTTGGAGTGCACCCGTAAGCACTTTCTCATAGTGGAAACTCAAGTGCTGCTTGAGAGAGTGGACAGAGGCCGGGATTTGGTCGAACCACTATACGACTGGTCTTCTTGTTTGCATTTTCTTATTTCCCTTTATCTTTTTATTTCTTGCATTTAATTTTTATTATTTCCGCTACAAAGTTATTTTGTTTTGATTGCAAGATTAATTTTAAAAGAGGGTAAAAAGTTTTTAAGTTTTTATAACTACCTATTCAACAGCCCCCCCTCTAGGTTGCCTCTTACCGAAACCATCAGTGTGAACATTGAATTGTCTTCGAGTTTGCTAAGAATCCTTGAGATTCCTGATGGAGATATACATATATCATACAACTCCAAGAATTTTGATCATGTGGGATTCTCGCATCAAGATTTTGTTAAAATAATTTGTGAAAATATGCCTTCTGATTTAACAAAACCTTTTGAGGCACATTGGCTAAAAACCGAAATGCGAATCCTTCACAATATAATAAACCCCATAATTTCTCCTCAAAAGAGTAGATATGGAGAAGTCACCAAACTCTATGTGTTTATTATGTGGTGTATCATGAACTCTCAAAAACTTGATCTTGGTCATTTGTTCACCTCCCATATGTATTATGTTCATTGACTTAACCATTCAGCCCTTATTCATGGGATGTTTTTGACAAGGGTATTTCAATTCTTCAATATTGATTTCACAAATAAAAAACCTGTCAAATTCTCACCCTATAACTTGTATGGGTTTACCACCTTGAATAGAATGCATATTTTCAAGAATCAAGATGGTATTTGGGTTACTAAATGCAAAACCCCCATTGCTTCATCATCAACTCCTATTGTTTTTTATTCTACAATTGATCCTCCTATCCAACCTTCTCATATTGATCCTCGTATTCAATCCATTGCACCATCCTCTACACCAAAAGGCATTCCTTCCTCTTCTTCTCAACCTGTTTTTGATATGTATGCTTTCCAATCTCAAGTCTTTGCAAGACTTGACTCCATGTAAGCATCTCATGATGCTTTTCAAGCTGAAGTTCGAAAAGATCTTAGGAGTTTAGCTGGTGGTTTGAGATGGAATCAAGAGGCCATTTCAAAAACCTCTATCTTTCTGAATGGGTTCATGCAACAACTAGCTATAGGAAAGTTTAATCCTATGTTAATGAGAGCACGAGAAGGTGCTGCTAAAGCTCAAGGAGAACCATCCCAACCAGTTCAAACCCATGCCCCTGATGCTGCACAATCACCACCACAACCATCTCAACCTCAACCATAAGCAAACCATCAAGGAGTCAAGCACAACCATCTCAATCCCAACCTCAACCTGCAAAATCACAGCCACAACCTCAAATGTCATCTTCCACATCTATTCGAAAGAAGAGCACAGCCAAAGCACAAGACAAAAACTCCTTTCATGCTGAGGGAAGCTCTAGTACGGCAAGGGAAGCCCTTATGAAGAAAAATGCAGAATTGAAGGCTAAAGAGCTTCTTTCCAAGGCCAATGTGAAACCCCTAGACCTTCCACCTGAAACTGAATCTTCAGTTCCTTTTCTTGCAATTGCCTTTACCCAGGGTCAACCACAAGCTAAACCCTATGCATCCTCTTAAGACTCAAAATTTGAGATCCTTAACCCTGCTCCAATTCAAGCTGCATCTCCTTCTCAAGAACATCTTGATGATCCAGAAGTAGCTCAAGATACTCCAGAAATTGCTACATCTCAAGGAGTCACTTCCTATAAGAGGAAAATACTAAGGAAGAAGTTTGCTGAAACAGCCTTCTCCAAAGCCTCAGAGGCTTAGTTTTTTTTTTGTTTGTTGTTTGAAACACTTGTCTTATTTATATATTTTTTAATTATGCTGGCTTATATTTCAAACACTCTTGATCTAACTTTTAGGCCTCCCTCTCATTTCTTTTTGTTTATGATAATGGGGGAGAAGACCTATATTGATTTGTTTTAATACCTATTTGGAAGTCTGGTTTTTAATTATTGATAGTTTGCTTATATTGGGGAAAAGAATTGATATTGATTTGTTTTATTGTCAAAAAGGGAAACGAATTTTATTTTTGGTAATTTGGTTAAATTGCTTAAATCCATTTCCTTTGAGATTGACTTGTCTAAATTTAATTCCTTGAAAATATCTTGCCTATGTGATTTATGAAATTTGGTAATAAGTTTTTGATACAGTGGCTGAAAAACCATGAAATTAAATTAGCATATTTATTAAAAATTGCTATGCATTACCTCAAATCTTGTTAACATACACAACTCCTTATACTTGATATGATTGATAAATTGAGGGGGAGTTATTTATAAGAAAATTGTGTTTAAATATTTTCTTTGTTGATATTATTGTCAAAATTATGTTTAAATATTTTCTTTGTCGATATTGTTGTCACATTTATCCTTCATCTTTTATATCTCTCGTTGCTATCCCTAATAAAATCAATAACATATTCATTGTCTAGTAATTATATGTTGATTAATTCTAAAGTGCATGACGGCCTATAATCGAGATAGAATCCTTGTAGACTCGCTCTGTTTTAGAATTTTGAAAACATGTAAGTATTACATTAATGCATATGTTTTGATCCTTACATGTATGCACATGTTTAGGGGGAGCCTTTTATTGCTTAATATATATTTCTATCTTAAACAAATTAATTGTTGTTATAGTTAAAAATGGGAAGATTGTTAGCCTAAGGGTTATTCAATCAAGTTCTTTCCATATTTTGACATATAACAACAAATTGATTTTGTTAGTACTAATGTTTGAGTTGTATCTTGACAAGTTTCTCAGGACCTTAAGGTACCCAACCCCACCTCTTAAGATATTGATCTTATAATATTTCATAACTAAAACTCTTTATTAAAGCTCTTTTTCAAATATCTGTGCAAATTTTTCTAAGTATTGAAAATATTTTTGAAGCACAAAAGATCGATCTTTCCAAAGAAAAAGATTGACCTATTTTATGAGACAAGAAAAAGATCGATCCTAAAGATCAATCCTTTCTATACAATGGTTTTTGGGCCACAAAAAGATTGACCTATTTGTTTAAAAGGTCGACCTATTTTGTAAAGGCTTTTCAAAAGATTGATCCTTAAAGATAGAACTTTACTGTGAAAAGCAACTCTTTTCAAAAGCTCAAAAAGATCGATCTTTTCATGAAAAAGATCAACCTGTTTTATGAGGAAAGAAAAAGATCGATCTTAAAGATAGGTCTTTTCAGTGATAAACAACGGTTTCCAAAAGTAAAGAAAAGATCGACCTTTTCAAGAAAAAGATCGATCTATTTGATATTTCTCAAAAAGAAGACATTTAAATTTCAAAGGCTCTGATCCAAACAATCGATCTTTCTGAGACAAAGATCGATCTCTTTTTAACAAGCAAAGAAAAAGATCGACCTATTTAAGATAAAGATCGATCTATATTTACCAAGCTTTTTCTCTCTCTTCGAGCATTCAAAAAGATCGACCTTACTCAAGAAAGATCGATATATCCCATTTTCTAGCTCAAGAAAAAGATCGATCTATTACAAAGAAAGATCGACCTATCTACTTCAGCAGTTTCAACAAAGATCGATCTATTCAATGAGAAGATCGATCTATTCAACAAGAAGATCGACCTATTCAAGACAGCAATAAAAAGGTCGATCTATGCCAAATAAAGATTGACCTATTTGTGCGAAAAATTCAAAATGTTTGCTGCATCAACGGTAACTGATTGGAGCATTAAATGCACTCCAACGTTCTGATTTTAAAGACACTATATAAGCCTTCATTTTTTAAGATACAAACATCCCGAACACTAGAGAACCAAAGAATAAGAAATTATAAGCTATCATTGTAGCATTTAATACTCATACCACCTACGTACTGAGCATTCTCCATTACTGCTATATTCATTGCTCTCTCTGCTGTGCATTTATTCTCTTTGGTTGTTCACACTCTTAAGAACATTTATTATCCATTTATTTCTGAGAGTGAGTGAATTGTAAGTGAGCATTCAATTGTATATTCTCTCATTAAGGAGACTTCAATTACTCCTACCAAACATCAATCATCTCTATACGGCTTCGCTTTGCCTTAAAAGAATAGGGTTACGTTTCACCCTTTGTAAAGGATCCCTTCTTGTAAGAGGTTTCGATTCACCCATTGAAGAATCGCCAATTAGTGGATTTGAAATTCCCAAGATTCTTGGGGAGTGGACGTAGGTCAAGTGTGTTAGCCCAAATATGCAACCTAGAGGGGGAGTGAATAGGTTGTCTAGCAAATTTAAGGGATTTTAAACTCTTTTACAAAATTCTAACACTTAAACAATTAAGAAATTGTGTAGTGGAAAATAAAGCAATTTAAATTGCAAGAAATGTAAAGAGAAGGGAAAGAGACATGCAAACCACAGTACACGAGGTTTATAGTGGTTCGGCCAAATCACAGCCTACGTCCACTCTCAAGATCACACTTGAGTTTCCACTATGGGAAAGTGCTTACGGGTGCACTCCAACCCG
>JAULLE010506296.1:0-10217 GCA_035668155.1 Sarracenia purpurea
CTCGTGGGATCGATCCGAACTCTCCCCTAACTACCAATTAGTGTGGATTTTGGTATAAACTAGTAGTAGGAACGACACAGCTACCACGGAGCTTGGTGTCCATGGGGTATATAAGTATAATTCTTTTCTTATGTAAGTTTTGATAACATTTTTATTCGTAGTATATTGATGTGTGTTGGTACCGTGGTTTTTATCCTGGTATTTATCCTAGGGTTTTCATGTAAATCTCGGGTACTTTATGGTTGTTGGTTGTTGGACTATTTCGTTTGTGGTTCGATTTGATCAAAACCCTAACTTACAAAATTTGTGTTAGGTTAGAAAAAGTAATTTTTAAATTAATCAAATTAATTATTTAATTTATCGGTAATTAACCTATTCACCCCTCTAGGTTATTTTAAACGATTTATAGCTAATTTCAATTTGTATTAGAGCCTGATTTTTGAATTTAGGATTAACCTCCTGAGTAGATCATTAGTTAGCTATGAACTCGTTTCCAGTTAAATATCATTATATGGATGTCAACCGTACGAATTAACTGGTCGCTTGAAGTGACAAATTATCCATGGACCATACCAATTTTCATTTTGTTTCTCCTAAGAGGACATCTAATCCTCCTAAGAATGTGGCTCCTCGCACCTATCCTAAAACCTTCCCCCTACCTAAAGAAGATGAAAATTTCTCTTGGCGGAATAATCCATCTCTTAGGAAGAAAAGGTCGACAAAATTTTTAGTCACTCACAGCTTAAAAAAACCAAGATTCTTTCGAGTGGTATTTGGATAGTGGGTGCTTCAGGGATACAATGGGCGACAAGTCCCTATCGGCCTCATTTAAGGAATACAATGGAGGAAACGTCACTTTTGGGGATGACAACAAATGCAAGATTGTTGGGAAGGATGTCATTGTGTCTCTTGGTCTTCTTAAATTAGAAGGTGTGTTATTTATTGAAGGATTAATGGCCAATTTATTGAGTACTGGCCAATTTTGTGATAATTCCTTTAATGTGCAATTTACACATAATGCGTGTATTGTACTCGACTCTTGAAGTACTTGTATTGTCAATGGGACTAGATCCTCTGATAATTGCTATTGCATTATGCTGGATGATGCCAACATGTGCAATCGAGTCCTCATAAGTGAAGTTGAGATGTGGCATCAGCGGTTGGGCTACATCAACCACCCAGAGTTGAAGAAAATCACAAGCAACGAGCTTATTAAAGGTGTTCCTAAGCTTTCTAGTGATAAAGGCTTAGTATTTGAAGATTTTTGAAAAGAAAAAATAAATTAGATATCCCCACAAGCGCACCAACCTTTGCTCCTCTACTCAGCCCCTTTAATTGGTCCACATGGATCTTATGGGTCTCATTCTTATTATGAGCCTCAATGGGAAATGCTATATCCTTGACATGGTTGATGATTATTCTAGGTATAGTTGGGTGATATTTTTTAGGGAAAATTTTGATGCGTATGGATGTTTCAAAATCGTATGTCAAAGGATTCAAACCGAAAAGGGTTATGCCATTTCCCGGGTCCGTAGTGACCACGGAAGGGAGTTTGAAAACTTTAAAGTAGAGGAGTATTATGCCGAACATGGTATAAAATATGAATTCTCTATCCCTTGAACTGCCCAACAAAATGGGATTATTAAGAGGAAAAATAGGACCATCCAAGAGATGGCTAGAGTCATTTTGTATGCCAAGAGAGTCCCTAGGTATTTTTGTGCCGAGGTAGTCAACACCGCTTGCTACACAATTAATCATATATACCATAGGCTGGGGACCTCTCATACAACCTATGAAATATGGAACGAAAAAAAGCCCAACATTAAGTATTTATGGGTTTTCGGCAGCAAGTATTACATACTTTGGGATAGTGAATTCCTTGATAGGCTTGACTCCAAGAGCGATGAGGGCATCTTCTTGGGATACTCTACAACGAGTAGAGCCTATCGCACCTATAACCTGTGCACTATGACTGTTGTTGAGTCAAAAAATGTCAAAGTGGATGATTCATCCTACGATGAATCGTCTTCCCTTAATGACGATACACCATGGGAGGGTGTTAGTGTTGACAATATCTCCTCTTCGATTAAGGATGCCTACATAACTGATCAATTGGGGCCAAGTGGTGAAAAAGTTATTGAACACAACACCATTAAACCTTTGGCTTCCCCTCAAATTAAAGCATCCTCTTCTCAACCTCCCATGCTTTCCCCTCTAATTAAGGATCCTTCTTATTCCTCCTCTCCTCCTCCTATGATACCCACTTCAAGAGTGAAGCTTAATCATCCCATTGACCTAGTAATAGGAAATCCTATGGAAGATATGGTTACTCGGACAAAATTACACTCTGAAAAGAAGGTTATCTATGTGTACTAAGACCTTATCACATGAACCTAAGAAGGTTGAAGAGGCTCTTTTGTGACGAACATTGGGTCCTTGCTATGCAAGAGGAGTTACAACAAGTTAAGCGCAATGAAGTGTGGTATCTTGTTCCTAGACCTTCTAACTCCCATGTAATGGCACAATGTGGATTTTCAAGAATAAACATGATGAACATGGGGTATTTGTTAGAAACAAGCCTAGACTTGTCACTCAAGGATATTCCCAAGTTGAGGGAACTGACTTTGATGAGACTTTCACACAAGTTACATAATTAGAATCCATCAATATATTCTTTGCTCTAGTTTGTTGCCTCCATTTCAAGTTGTATCAAATGGATGTTAAAAGTGTCTTCCTAAATGGTGATATTAAGGAAGAGGTGTATGTTGAACAACCTATGGGATTTGAGGATCCCCACCATCCTCGTCACGTATTTCGCTTGTGCAAAGCATTCTATGGGCTTAAGCAAGCTCTTAGAGCATGGTAAAAAAGACTCACGAATCATCTTATCAATTTCAATTTTTTCCGAGGAAGAGTCAATCATACCATGTTCATCAAAAAGGTTGAGCACAATGGGCTTATTGTTCAAATTTATGTTGACAATATTGTGTTTAGATCCATGTTCGATAAACTTTCGCGCAAATTTGGTGCCCGAATGAGCCACGAGTTCCAAATGAGCTTAGTCAGAGAAGTTATCTATTTTTTGGGTTTCATATTAGGCAACTGTTGGCTTGGATCTTTATCTCTCACTTGGATTATTCTTTTCACCTTGTCAAGAATTTCGGACTTGAGTCAGCCAAAGTGGGATGCACTCCCATGAGCACTAGCCTCAAACTTGGTAAGGACTCTAGTGGAGTTGATGTTGACACCATCCTTTATCGTAGCATGATTGGAAACTTATTAAATCTCGTGGCTAGCCACCCCAACCTATCCTTTGGTGTTGGGGTATGTGCTCGCTTTCAAGTTTCTCCTAACGAATCCCATCTCACCCCTGAAAGCGGATTATTCGCTACGTAAAGCGGATTATTGATCTTAGCCTTTGGTATCCACCAAATACCACTTTCGATTTAGCTGTATTTTCGGATGCTGATTGGGCCTGAAATGTAGATGATCAGAAAAGTACTTTAGGTGGTTGTTTCTACCTAGGCAATTGCTTAGTTGCTTGGCATAGTAAAAAGCAAAATTGTGTTTCTTTATCCACAATTGTGGTGAAATATATAGCGGCGGGTAGCTGTTGCACCCAATTGTTTTAGATGAGGCAAATGCTTCAAGACTATGGTGTAACTCAAAATACCATGATTTTCTATTGCGATAACACAAGTGCCATCAAAATATCTAAACATTCAGTTCAACATTCTCAAACCAAGCACATCGACATCCGCTATCACTTTATTCGTGATCTTGTTGAAGATGGCGTTGTCTCTCTTTCGTTGATCCCGACCCTTGACTAAAAAGTCGACATCATCACTAAGCCTTTGGAATTTTCTCATTTTGAGTCCCTTAGGATGTCTCTAGGTTTGGTCTACATGTCATAGAGTGTGTTTTCCGTGTTTCTCTGGTGTTGTGTCTTGTTGTATGCTATCTAGTGTTGTCATGATATAGTCTCGTTCATCATGTTCTACTTTTTATTTGTCCCTCTTGTGTTGTATCTCTTTGTGTATTATCTTGAGGTGTTGTGAGAAATTTTCTCAGTTATCTTATTTATCTTTATTTTTCACGTTTGCATGATTGTGTGTTTGACTTGATTAAGTTTAGTCATGAATGTGATATGAGATGATCATTACTCTTGTTTAGCATGATTATTTGATGAATTTTCATGCAGTTTCAAATTTCCTCATTCGTGTATATTTTTTCTTGTGTTAGTACTCTGAGTTGATAGTCATGATCTCTTATTTATTTACATTGACTCTTTATAGGCTTGACACTTGTAAGTCATAAGTCGGTTTTATTTATAATCATTTTGTTATGACCATTCGGTCCTTGATTTAGATTGACCTACATATGTAGTTTACCTTAAGATACTTCCCCTTGTCTACTTCCATATTTGAATGACCGCCTGTTGTACGTATAATTCATTAATCTGTTTGAGTAAATGCCTACATTCGATGTAAGTCGTCATTCATGTGTCCCTTTGGGTAAAAATATAAAAATATATATATTTGTTATCTATACCATATTTGTGCACCACAAGTATCATACACAATAATTAAAGAATTAAAAAACAAAAATAATATGTATGATAATGTTTTAGCTTGGGTTAAAACTAGGCAAGAGATTACGTGTGCCTCTTAGTTAACAAGATTAAGGTTTGTGCGTATATTTGGAGGTGAAAATATTTTGGATTTGCCTTCTTCTTTCGACTGAATTGTTCATCTTCTTATGATAGGATTTGAGTCGATCTTATGCCTTGTCAAGTTCATTACTACTATGCACCGAATCCACAATTCACAATTAATAGAGAGATGACATGAACTATATATACTTGAGTTAATCATTACAAACTGTACATTGATACATTGGTTGTCGATTCTTCATACAAATTTCTCAAATGTTATATGTTTTACCGAGTTAATTGATTGGAGCTTGTATCGCATTCACGTCTAAAAATATACAATTTTGTTTTATATGTTGTATACTTTTTATTTTTGCATGATTTTTGCTGAGCTTGGGTTGAGAGGGAGTGTTTTGAGAGTGTATGTGTGAGTTTCATCTCATTTTTGGGGTGTTAAATTCAGGTGCAGTGTGTACCACGAGTGTATTTTTGTCACTAAGCCAAATACTTAGTTTATTTTCATCAAAAAAACATCTCCAGTGCTCAGCGCATGTAGAGCGCTCAAAACACGCTCGAGCACCTTGAACGTGCTCGCAAAGGGCTCAAAGAGCGCTTGAGCACTTGAGTAGCACTCAGGCTATGAATTAATCACAGTGCCTGTTCATCTACCTCCCACACTCTCCTTTTCAATTTTTTATGCTTCTCTCTCTACCAAACCCTCTCCCGAACTCTCTCTCTCTCTCTCTCTCTCTCTCCCTCTCTCTCTCTCTCTCTCTCTCTCCCCCACCGTGAGACGTCTTCACCCAACCTTGGTGTTCATCTCATCCACTTTGTCTCCTATGGACGCTCCCCCTTCTCTACCACTGGTACTTCGAGTTTCATTCAACCGTGGCCTACCGGGACAACCATCCTTAGACCCTATAGCCAACCACCTTAGGCAGTTGATTATTCATATGGACACACGTTTTAATGCCCTTGAGCGATGCTCCCGTGCAGTAGAGACACATCTTCGTGATCTGAATGCTTCTCATGAACTCCTTTGGGAATAGGTGATGCATGCATAACACCACCTTCAACATCATATGACTTCTCTCCACCAATCCTTCAACCCTTTTCGCTCTCAAGTTCGAGAATTGATGAGCATATTAGAGACCGTGATCAGCATGTCATGGCAAGCTAGCCTATGACAACAACGGTGGGGATAGGAACACACATGCTCCTTAGATGACACATCTGCTCCTCCCTTTATTTTTTCTGGACAAAAATGGGGAGATATGGGGCTTGCACTAGATACATGTTTCTTGGGTTATTGTAGTATTTTGTTATTGATGTGTTATTTCTGGTGTAGGGTTGTTACTGTTATCATGTACTGGGTATTTTTGGAGTTAGTCAAAATGAGCCCCTTACATGTATCTTATTCTCTCTCGATGTATGACATGATATATGATTTCCAATTATGCACATGATATATGATTTTATAGTTCTATATATGTCTCTGTCTCATTTATGATTATTATACTTGCATTTGTTCCTACCTAGTTTACACTCGTCTTGCAGTTTTATATTTATTGTTATACCATATATCTGCTTTATGCTTGTGTTTGTGTTTCTTGTGTAGTGTGTAGGTACATGCAGTGTGTCCAAGCCATACATTTTAGTATAGGTCTTCGAGTGTATGTGAGTTGATCCTTCTCGTGTATTCTCTTATGTTCTTTTTCTTGTATAGGCTTTTATATTTTAATGGTTTTGTCCTAGAAATACCAAAGGTGAAGATTGTAAGTATAATTGACTATTTTTGGGTTAAGTACAAAATCATATGTCTATACCTTTATTTTGGGTTTGGGATTTCAGGTGTTTGTGTCTAGATCCTCCATCTAATTCACAATCGATAAACCTATCTTGAACCTCGTGCAAGGTATATGTCACTAAATGTACACATCCACATGTATATCACACTTGTAATATGACATATCATATAAGATGCTTGTTATAAGCCTTAGAGAATTTAGTTCATAAATCTTGAAAAATAGACAATGGCGCTCGAAGGGTGCTCAAGCGCTTAAAGAGCGCTCGAGCGCTCTACGGGCGGTTTGAATTAAAGTGTCATTTTTCTTTGGCAAATAGTTTAGATGTTGGAGCGTCGGTAGAGCGCTCGAAGAGCGCTCATGTGCCCCCGTTATATCTCCCCTATTGCGATAGGCACGAACTGAAACGCATGTGTTAGCCCAAAGGTTCATCAATCAAGTCCCAAGTTCATTTCGTTGATAATAACAACATATTGATTTAATGATTACTAATATTTCAGTTGTGCATAAGAAGGTACTTTTTCAGGATTAGAGGATATAAATTTTGTATTTGATGTTTTTGATAAATCCCAAGTATCAACTTAAAAAAGGCAAGATACATTCAAAGTGAGTCGACCCCAATGGATTTCGAGTCGACCCAAAGCTCTTACATCTGAAATTCATGACCAAAGTGTCGACACATGTGATGCTGAGTCGACACCAAGAAACTCCACCTGGGATATAGAACCTCAAACTGAGTCAACACAAATGACATATGAGTCGACCCAATGGTTCTAGAGATGTTCTATCAAATTCGTATGAGTCGACACCAAAAGGAATTTGAGTCGACACAAATCATCTCACTCATGTGTGAAGTAAAGATGAGTCGACCCTATTAGTAATTTTTCTATTCCCGGGTTAACTACAAAATCATTATGTCTATACCTTTTATTTTGGGTTTGGGAATTTCGGGTGTTTATGTCTAGGTTCTCCATCCTATTCACATTTAGCACCCCTGCTCTAATCTTTACAAGGTATATATGGCACTCATATACATACACCATATGTATTCATATAATATCATATACTTAGGGTAATTTGTATTGTTGTTGCCTTAGAGAATTCATAACTTATCATATGCGAAGGGGCACCAGCACCTTCCAGCGCCCTCACGCATTCCCAAAATGCTCGAGCGACATCGAGCAGCAAACATTAAATTGTGTCTTTCTCGATAAGTCAAGAGTTAAGATATTGAGGTACCCGAAGATAGCCCGTAGTGTGCTCGAGCACCCCTGTTCAATGTCTTATTTTTGCCTTATCGAGAGTAGGGTTTTCCAAGCACCTGTAGCGCGCCCATAAAGCACTTGAGCTCAGCGTTGAAACCCTAACGACTCTCATTGACACGGGCAGAAAAAGCTTGTCATCTTTAACTGCGCTTGAAGAGCACACGAGCGTGTTATCGCGCCTATGGCGTGCTCGAAGAGCGTTCGAGCGCTAATGTGTTTTTCTATATAAACACTTCATACCGTCGTTAGGTCTTTTGAGAGACCTCTTCCAGCCTCTTAGCTGTTCCTAAAGAGGTTCCTGCTTCTCTCTAGGCTTCCTCAAGCCTTTGGTGTTGGATCCTACAATCAACGCCTAAAGATTCATCATAATCCAAGGTAATGCTACTCCCTCTCATGGTGGTATGTATTCTCATCCATGTTTCTTGTAGATTTCCTTAGGATTTATGTTATGTATCTTGTCTAGCTATTACATGCCTTTACTTTCATTAGTTCTTGCATTCATAGCATATAAGACGATGATTCCTTTACAGCAACCGCGGGTTTTGAAACTTATGTTAGTTTCACCATCCAAGCTTCGATTGTGTTGCTGTGTAGTAACTTGAGACCATGTGACTTATGACAGTCTCACACACTTACCTCTCGGCTAAGTAGTTCCGGAGAAACCTCCTATGTTACCACCCTCTTATGTGTGGTAGTTCTTACATTTCCTAGGATTGGTAACTAGACCACACTTAGAGAATACCCATAGATGCCCTTATCCTTACGGTTATTAGGAGTCCATCTTGGTTATCATATTTTCTTGTCATCATTCCCAGCACTTTCACTATACTCTGCTGGTACGCACACCTGATCGAGGAAACATGGTGCCCTCATCCATAGGGAGATCGGGACTAGTTCTTGTGGATCGCATGTGACACACAGCTCCGTTTGGATTGAGCATAGTGATGCTCATAGAACTTGCTATCATGTTAGGTTAGAAATTAAGTGATTAGATTTAATTCTTAATTTATTGGCTTCTAACATATTCACCCCCTCTAGGTTAGTTATATCAGTTTGCAACAATACTTTCAGAGACCCCAAATAAGAGCTAAAATACAATTCTAAGAGTTTACAAATGAGTCGACACAAATGCTTTATGAGTTGACACAAAGGTACTTTCCTCTTTGAGTTAGATCTGGATGAGTTGACACCAACGCTCCTCTGAGTCGACACATAACACCATCTCACACATGCTGAAGCCTTGAGTCGACACCTACAATCTACGAGTTGATATAAAAGGCACTTATGTGTTATGTATATTTTTTGAAGAGTCGACACATGTGCAATACATGTCGGCACCAAAGCATTCCCCTTTGCGAAGGATCACATTGAGTTGATCCCTCATAAGCTTGAGTTGACCCAACCTCTCAAGAAACTTACATCCAATCTTAATGAGTCAACACCTTCAATCTTCAAATGTCATTGTGTCGACACATTGGCTATTTTAGTTGACACCTCCGCACAGATTTTCAATCCTAGAGTTCTCAAGGATTGGATTTCGAGCATTAAATGCACCCACCTACCTCCAATGACTCTAAATGCATTGGAGACTATAAAAGACATATCTTCTCAGCATTGAAGACATGGAAAGAGTTGCATTTACTGTTCTATTCTTGAAATCAATCTCACAAACTCTCAAGCTCATATTCATTGTTCTTGTCTCTCAGCTCTCTTTACTCCTACATTTATAGTCAATCATTCATGTAAAAGAGAGTGAGTGATTTTTATTTAATATTCCTCATAATCATTGTAAACAAGGATGAGTCACCATTTTTCCTTTGAGTGAATAAATCTCAAAAAAGATATTAAGAAGGATTAGAAGAAAAAGAGAAGATTGTTTCTCAGAGGATCCTCTTGAAGCTATTAGGCGTAAGTGTGCTGGAAACACTCTATAAAGGCTTTGAATGCACCCATGAAGCATTCTACTTAGTGGAAAATCTCAAAGTTAAACTTAAGGAGTTGGACGTAGGCTTGGAAATAGTCAAACCACTATAAATCTTGGTGTTGTGTTGTTTTAGTATCTCTATCCCTTAAACTCCTTTTACAACTATAGTTTTCATAATAAATCTCAAAAAAGAGATTAAGAAGGATTAGAAGAAAAAGAAAAGATTGTTTCTCAGAGGATTCTCTTAAAGTTGTTAGGCGTATGTGTGCCTGGAAACACTCTATAAAGGCTTTGAATGCACCCATGAAGCATTCTACTTAGTGGAAAATCTCAAGGGTAAACTTAAGGAGTGGACGTAGACTTAGAAGTAGTCAAACCACTATAAATCTTGGTGTTGTATTGTTTTAGTATCTCTATCCCTTAAACTCATTTTACCACTGTAGTTTTCATAATAAATCTCAAAAAAGAGATTAAGAAGGATTAGAAGAAAAAGAGAAGATTGTTTCTCAGAGGATTCTCTTAAAGTTGTTAGGCGTATGTGTGCCTGGAAACACTCTATAAAGGCTTTGAAT
>JAULLE010506403.1:0-10214 GCA_035668155.1 Sarracenia purpurea
GCGCTGCCCGATCAGGGGTTGCCAAGGCTTCGGCAGTCCGACCAATCGGTCTGGGGAATCGACTTGGTCGGTCAGTATCTGTCGGAGCCCAGCGCTGATCGTGTGGATTAGCTGATTTTCTCGGTCGAGCAGTATGCGATGGGCCGTCATATCCCAAGTCGGCCCGCGTACCTCCTCGTCATTGGTCACCCCGTGGGATGGGCTCTGCCTTGATGGGCTTGGGTCGGATCCACGGTTGGTGTATATCCATACCAATTAAAAATACCTTAAAGTTACTTTTTTTACTTAAAAATAAAACAAAACCCTTTTTAGGTTTTTTGTAAGTTAAAAAATATTTTTTTTTCGTTTTTTTATTAAACAGACCAATATATCTTGTCTTTTGTTTTTAAATTGTAATGTTTGATATATTAGCACGGTTTTTGTTTTTGTTTTTGTGAGGAGGGTGGACTTTCTAAATTAAGGGTACTATAGTAGTTTTAGTTCAAAAAAATTTAAGTGTTTGAATTGTATATAGACTTTTTTCTTAGATTAACGTATGAAAATGAATTAATTGCCTTTTTTTTTTTTGAAAAACCAAGCTGTACAGCTTTTTAAAAATAAAAGTCAATTTTTTTTGGAAACCAATAAGGGCCTTAATCTTGGTAATTGTTTTCACATAAAGCAATTGAGAGACTATAATGGTTAGTTTTATTAGTGAATAAAATTATTTTTGAGTTGTCGGCTACATAAGCCAACCGTAAAATCTCACCCTTACGGTTGTACTGTGCAAAACTTAATACCTAGACACACACAATGTTTGGAGGGTGATATTAGAACATTGTACTGAATTATTAATTCAAGAAATTTCTTAATTCAATGTTTGTTTATTAAAATAGTGAAAGGAATAACCATCATAGATGATTCCCAATCTCATAGAATGGATGATAATTAATTCCATGGGAGAATGGAGTGTATAATTCAGGCATTACAAGTCTCATTGGACCAAATGTGAAATTACTTATTTGTTGTCGTATATAATCCTCAAATTGATAGTTTTAGCTATTTTCATATGTTCTCAATCATCCATTACGCTCGATAGGCCTAACGTCAAATATGTACCGGTGATCTAGGGTTGGAGATTCCGAGGGTTTAGGTGTTCGAGGGTCGTGGGGTCCCGAGAATCTTGGGGTCTGAGGGTCTTGCGGTCTTGGTGGTTTGTGGGTCTGGGGTTTTGGGTCTTGAGAGTTTGGGGATCTGGGGTGTCAAGGTTTTAGGGGCCCGAGGGTCTGGCGTGTTAGGATAGTATACTTAAAAGTCATACTTTTATGTATTTTATTATCCGAAATCCTGAAAATATTAATGAGAATTAATTGAGATGGTATGCATATTCGGTTTCATATTTATATTATGTATGATGTATGTACGCATTGTCCGTAGTATTTGACTCGTCGCATGAAACGGGAAAGATCGGGTCAAAGGTTCTGACAAATATACAAGGGGCTCACAACCGCAATGGACCCGAACTATCCATTAGGACAGTTGTAGGACATCGTTATATTAGCTGATCTTGGCTAGGTCGAAGGGATCGAATTCCGGTCTTAGAATTTGAGTTTCGAGCTCAATATGTTAGTACACTTGGAGTGTATTGAGCAGGATCAGTAGGATGATCAATTCTATACTGACTATATGAATTGTTCCTCATCCTACATTATTAGGTTTTGCACGTGCTCTTAATCCCGACGTGATTAATCGAATCATGTTCGGATTGTGTTCAGTATTTTGAGTCACCAATGCCTGAGATTTCTATAGCGAGATTAATATAACCTTTGAGTTGGGTGCCGACATTATTCGTTCGATGGTTGATAATCAGCTAACGGACACCACGTCCGATATAGGTCGAGGAGTTCCCCCTCGTGTGCTTTGCTTATAAGTCTGACGATGCCAAACCCGGCCGGTGGATCTGTTGATCCGGTATGTCAATAAGTTAAGCGGTGCGGTTGTGAGGAAAAGAGCATTTTCGAATCAGGTTGTCAGTAACCTAATTTGATTATCGGGAATCCATATCTTAAATGTGGGGAGATAACAGTGCATTTGATAATCGAAAACTCGAGACATAATTCGAGTTTAGGGCCGGGAGTTTAGTCAGGACCTTTAGTAGAATAAGTTTTGACTCGTGCAAGAATGGATCTAAATTGGTGGTTGAGTTAGGATATCCGGTATTCTCATACGATTAGCCCGAGTCCTATACTTCCACTGGATCCCTCATGTAGCCCTTTTATACGCACGGGTTTTTTGCAGGCTTTGGTTTTCATTTAATTTTCTTCGATCATCGGATTTAATCGCTAGGACATTCGAGGTATTAAATTAAATGTTCGGGGGCATTTTTGTTTTATGGCATGGCTAGGAATTCATTCCTAGGTGGCCGGCCCTAGTGGAGGATTATTGCCTAAATTAATTAGGTAATATATATTGCAATATTTTTAGGAATCTAATTAATAGGAAGGCAATTATTTTAGGAGAGATTTTAGGAGAATTTTTCTCCCTCTTCATCACCTCTTGGCTGGCCCAATTAGGGGATAAATTAATATATACTTTATAGGTATAAAATATATATTTTATGGATAATATATTTTATGTAATTTTCCTAAAATATATTAGGTATTATATATACATAATATATGGATTAATTTTGACCTAATGCTCCATAATGCTCTCATATTGTCGTCGCCCCCTTTGAGCTCTCCCCTTCGGTTCTTTCTTTATTGCATTGATGATTGGTGAGTTCAAGTGTGTAGAAGACAAAAAGAATTGTCTCGGATCGGTGCCCACACGTCGAAGTTGATATGTACGAGGGTGATACGTGAGAAGATCTCGCGGTGGTCTCTCTTACAATGTAGAACACTTAAGATTTACGAAAAATCTCAAATTGTATTGCTTCTTTCCATATATCATATTGCATGATGATTTTTCGTGAAAAATACACAACCAAATGATTTTAAAACGTAACACTTCTGCGGCGCCCTAATTTCTAACATAAGTCCTGTTGAAGCTTAGCCCAAGTTGTTATAATATTGTTTTCCAAAGACTTAAGCCATTGTTTAGCCTTGTCTCGGAGTGAAAGTGGAAACAACTTTAAGTGTTTAGCCTCTTCAGGTAGGCTGTTAATCCTTATGGTTGAGCATATTTCTATGAATTCGTAAATATGCTTGTATGGGTCCTCACAACAAAGTCCGTGAAATAAGGGCAGTTAATTACAACATGTTTGGTCTTATTTTATAGTTGTTGTGCCTAGTGTTAGTAGGTGCTATGCAGGTGGCAGACTCGTAAGTCGTTGGAATGTAATATTCCATTAACGCCTTGAGTTGTGGATCTGCTCAATAAGCTTGTTAATTTTGCTAATTTCCAATGACATTGGCATTGCGATCTTTAGTCGTGGTGGGTGAGTGTAGGGGTACAGGAGATCGGGGGATAGGGGATGTTCTTGTGATTGCGCGGTTGAGTCTTGTAACGACCCGACCTAAACCAATATCCCACTAATATAAAAACAATTAAACACAATAAGCCTTTAACCAGTTTAATTTCAAAATAATCCAACTCTGGAAATTTTTAGAAATTTCGGCAGAGTTTCCCTGGTTTTTGGCACTAAACCCAAATGGGCAAAACCTGCAAAGAAGAAACATGGACATATGAATAACAACAATCCGCATCCGTGGCAAATCTAAGCTCTAACAAGCCACTGACTGGCACAACAACACTATTCTAAGCTGTAACAGGTCACAACAAGCTGTTATCCGGCATAATAACACTACTAGCCAACATGTGGCACACATCTGAATATAAAATGAGGGGCGGCCCTTAAACACTTGCAACCTATAAGAAAAGCTAACTAAACCAGAAAGAAATAAACTACCCAATGGCATCTCACATGCAAACAACTGAATGATAAATGACCTTATGGCCGTACAGTTATCCAACTAAGGAAAATAAAATACAAATGACTATACATTCATCCGTAATAAGGAATAAATAAACATAAGAACAAGGTGAATAAGTGTGTGTTCGCCTGCTTTCCCATCTATGCTCCAATTATCCAAAAGCTCTTTTTGCTTAACCTGAAAAATGTTAGGGTGGCTGAGCCACGGTTGTTGGATAATAGATAAAATAAATAACAAAACGATATACAAGATTGGTTATGCAGCATCATAAGCAAGGATTTTAGAGATAAAAATCACAGTATTTGTCATTGTTCAAAACCATGGCTGCATAATTGAGTTTTTGTGTAACGCCCCATGTTACCCCAAAGGCTTTAAATAAAAGTGCATCAGTTGAAAAACTAGGTTTTTCCTATCAAACATAACTTACAACCCCAAATTAGTTAATAACTACACTTTATACACTAACATGTGATGTTGCCAAGTGGAGGTAGATCTAACTCATTAAGAGGGGAAATGGTTACCACATGCTAAATTGTGTAACCGAAAGCATAACGATGGATCCGCTTCCATATATCTAAAGTGTGATACATGGTGCCACATGTCAAAAGCTGTAAAAGAAGCTAAAAAGATAAGAAATGTGCATCTACATCCCACAAGTGATAATATGATCATGCTCATGTGAATAGTGCAGACATAATCCAAACCAACACCATGTATCGTAAAGTAAACAAGCTATGTTCCATACCATGGCTCGTAAATGTTACGCGTACATACCCACACACCCACGTATCGTAAAGTAGACAAGATATGTCCCATAACATAGCTTGTAAACTTTACGTGTACATACGCACACACACAACAATCGATACATGTATAAGAATAATGTACTCATTACACTCATCGGGAATGTTGTATCCAACATCTGTGAATAAATCATCGATCGTATTCACACTCAACTAGGTTACGCCCAAACTTACGAGCTCCCAACCGAGGGGGTGGGTCTCCCCCGTGTGCACATCTTAAATTACGCCCTAACTTACGGACCTCGTCCGAAGGGGTGGGTTTCCTCATAAGCTCTACAATATCTATGCCCAAACTTACGGACTCCCAACCGAAGGGGTGGGTCTCCCCTTTGCCTCAAACCCACAAAGAGTCACGCCTAGACTTACGGTCCTAGACTGAAGGGGTGGGTCTCCCCGACAAGCTCCTTACGAGCTGTGCCTAAACTTACAGAATTAACCGAAGGGGTGGGTCTCCCCCGTGCCACATGTCAAGCGTGTCAATCATCCAACCAATCTCCTAACACGGATAGCACTACCTATCCCGAAGCACATCCTACTAGGATGATAGATCCACTTCACATTTAGGTTCTATCGAGCCTAATCAAGGCTAACTACCAGGTTTGATCTTCACTATATCAAAACTATGGGAAACCTAAATTTGGCCTAACAATCACAAAACATGTAAGAAAGAATACCTATCATACGGGGTATTCTATAACATGAACATTTACTATTCTCACGGTATCCTACAAATAGGATATCAACACAAACTTACAATCTGTAAGGCAACACCTAGTTCAACGTCATTATTAACTGGATAAAGGAAAAGCATGTGATTACCCCCAAAACACAATAGATAGGGGATTGAACAAAACATTTAATACAACAGTAACTTAGTCAAACAACTCAGTTTAGGGTCCAAACACCTAATCACTACTGTACTCATGGTTAACCCGTTAAAAAAATCCGATTACCATATATTCTCACCTCATACGCATTGTGGGTATAAAACATATGAATTCCACACTGAAAAGCAACGCCATCTCTAGTCGGATTATCCACCAAGGAAACTAAAGAGGTTCCAAAAAATCACGAGGTTCGGACTTAGAACACGGTTACCGACATACCCATTTGTTAAGGAATGTCGATTCCGCTTACCTAAAAATTCCCCAACTCCCACGATAGGTTACATTCTATGTCAATACCACATAATCGAGGCCAATTTCTAGATATTACCTCAATAGGATCAAAAATCCCAATTCGATCCTAAAATGCCTAAACCAAACCCTAGTTTGTCCAAATCCAAAATTAATTAAGCAATCGCAATTCTAGCAAGCTAGGATAATTATCATGATATTCAAAAGCAAGTTCTAATAGCTAATATGCAAGATGTAATCATGAAAATCGCAAAAAGCCAAATTTCGGCCAAACGGGTTCCTCGCGCCCTAGATTTTTAGTTGATCAATGAATCTTTGTAAAAACTACAATCTATATCAGTAGATAGGTTTAGATTATGTAGAATGCTACCTTTGTCGAAGAAAATCAAAGAAATCAAACCTATTTGTGGAGAAATCGATCATCAGAGCTCGCAGAGGTCGCACGTTCGTGGTCTGGTTTCCCTCTTGTCGTGGCTTCCTCTCTCTCCTTTTCTGATCATCGACGGCGGCTCAAAGTCCATCAGAGGTGGTCAGCACCGGTGGTGGTTACTGGAGGTGGCGATGGCAACCCTTTCTTCTCTGATCTCCCTCTTGCCCCTCTTCTCTCACTCTCTACCCTTCCTCGCTTTTTGCACGAGCTGTGCGCGTTTCGTCCGAAGCAAAATATTTTTTTTTGTTTTTGTTTTTGTTTTTTTTTTTAAGTGAAAAATGCATATATTTTAATAAACCTTTTGTTTAAACCAAAAATGTCCGCAACGTTTAACAAAAAAATAGATTTTGTTAACCGAAAAAGAAAAATACCCACCAGGTGAAAATAAAATATTTCTTTTATCCGAAAAAAAAATCCGTGTCAAAAACAGGTTATCCAAAAATTCTTTTTGATTCTAAATTAATTTATTGAAAAAAATATATTTTGTTATTACAAACAGCCCCACTTAGAAGATTTCATCCTCTAAATCACAACGTCTCACAATCACTACGTCTCCCCCACTTAAGAGCATACCTCACACAGCGGATAACTTCATCAATACGTAACAAATCCACACGATCCATCAAACTCACCTTAATCAAAATGTCTCATCCATTCCACGTAGGTCAACAACACAACTATCCAGGCTCACCGATAAAAGGTACGTCTCGTCATACCAACCTAAGAATTGGTTCAATTCACCTACCTAGGGTCGCCACAGCTACACCCATAACAAGAGTCTAATACCAGGACTGGCTTAACCGATATCATCTGTCTAAACAATTGGGGCCACACACATCGTCTTGTAGCTTTATTTCATGTTCATCGGGTTCAAGGTCCTTGAGCCTCTCCTTTCAAATAAAAATCATACCATCATAACAAGGCAAATAACACCTATAACAGACCTGGACCACATGTCTAATAGGGTACACAATATTGGTGTAACTCACACTATCGGTTTCAACTCCATAGCCAATCAAACTAGCCTCACAACCAACGGTTTCCATCACAGGGACCAGAACTGGGGTTCCCTACCTAAACTCACATGACCCGCACTAGGTCGCACAAGATATCGCATCACTCTAGAAACTCACGGGATGCACACTTACCTTCCCAAAAAAGCTCGACACTCCACAAGGGACACCAATTAATTACATTTCCGAGCTACCACGTTGATCATGTTACTCCGAACTTGACTTAACTTCATTGGTGCCAAGGTAACTACCAACACAATCTGAACTCATCAGATATCCTTGTCATGTATCTCTCCCACACAAAATATAACGATCCTCACGATAATGAGCTCACATACCAAACTTCTCAGAACTAATCTGATCAAAACCACAGGCAAACACTAACTATAACGATCACCTTTAACAAAATCTGGTACTTATAATTCATCATCTTGAATGATAACTAACACAACATTCAAAGCCAAACAAATAAACGACCACATACTAAGCAGTACAATCAAGGTAACTCACAACAAACCATTCAGGGCTCAAAACACCAAGTGCAGCTCAAATAAGGCTTCATACGATGTTCACCATTAAAGCTTGGAGAAAGAGGTATCACTTGACCTACTTCCAAAAAATCCAAACAACTCACTAAAAAGACACTCGGGCCATATTGCAGCTATACTCACCCACGAGGTTAACAAACCTTTCAGCCTCTATCTGATCCTCACAACAAACACACTAAAACTCGTTCTCAAACATGGGAGTTCCTCAAAACATACACTCTCGGTGTAACACACTAATCTTACACAAGATACTAACGATGACACAGCATCATTCTAACCACTAAGGGCATCGTTCAAGGTGAGCGGATTCTCAAAATGTCTATAACCTCAAAAGCAACCATCAACGGCCCACCTACAAGGCTCAGACCAACCATTAAAGGTATCCATACTATACCATGATTACTACATACTAACAAGGTCAAAACCCGCTAACTTGTCATCAACCCTCACAACTAACACCAGGCGCTCAATCTCAAACAGAGACAACACTTAACCACGAGTTTCTAAAACAACGCACATGCTAGGGATAGGATGCGAACAACGATGTAACGTCAACACAGCCACTAAAGGCACCTCTCATAGAAGGGAACTCTCACACAAAGGGCCTACCCCATCAGGATCACATCACATCCTCATGCCCCCGTCCACTATGGTCCCATCCACGTTCATCGTGCAAAACACTTCCATTCATACGCACTCGGTATCACACAGCCCACAACACATCAACAACGCATGAGAACGCATGGCTCACGACATAGTACGGGTCATGACGTGCAAACATCACATCAAACTGGCTCATCACAACCATACTGGGTAACCACATAACTCATAGGTCCACCTAATCTCAGATACTCCTCCCTATCCTACTCCCTCGGGTAAGACAGAAAAAGCCTAGGGAACAACGACCCTATCACAGCGCATGCTAACATCTATCCACATAAGCATAAAAACACGGCATCACATCATCATATACCGAGGAGGCTTATCGGAGTGATACCTCAATTCGAACAACTCGCTTAGATTTCTAATTGGAATGAGTGTTCGTGACGCACTATTCTAATCAGACTCCCAAGGTAGTCAACCGGACGCCCAAGGAAAGAAATATCATCCTCAAAGTCCTACCTCCATGCTCATATAATCACATAATCACATAGCATGCGCAAGTCAATTCTCATCACTAGATGAACATACAAACACATTCATATTATGAATGCAACATGCAAGCCAACTCTCTCGGCGTAACACCTAACCCTTCCCACGGTCTCAAGGTATTCCAACCTATGCTTTGATACCATCTGTAACGTCCTGACCAAACTCAAATAATAATCTAATATGAACATCAAAAAAACCAAATTTTGCCGAATATTTATCTCTTTAAAACACCAATTTAAAAAAACAAGAATATTTTTCCCTTTTTAGAAATTTTAAGAAAATGTTGGAAATATTCTAACTCTTGAAATTTTTAGAAAGTTCGATAGAGTTTCCTCTGTGTTCAGACCAAAACCCCAAATGAGCAAACCCGCAAACAGAAACCTGGACATCAACAATCAATATAGGCCCTTCAAGGGCATCAATAACCACACTCTTAAGCTATACTATGCAATATCAAGCTGTTATGCGGCACAACTCTAGCACTAATCAATAACTAACTCAAAATATCAATAAAATCAAGGGTGGTCCGTAGGCTCTTGCAACCCGTAAGCAACCGAAAACAAAACAATCCAAACTAAACTGAAACTGAAATTAAATCTACCCATTGGCATCTCACATGCAAACAATAAATGATAAAGTCCTTATGGCCATACAGTGATCCAACAATTGAAAATAAACTGAAACTGAATATACATTCATCTGGGACTAAATAAAGGAATGCGTAAATAAAATAAATGTGCGAACTCCAGCCTTTTCCATCCTTGCTCCAAGCATCAAAAGCCCACTGTTGCTTAACCTTAAAAATGTTAGGATGGCTGAGCCACAGATGTAGGATAATAGACATAATAAACCACAAAACGATATACAGAGTTGGTTATGCAGCAATGTAAGTAAAAAGGTTTTCAAAGTAAAACCATAATCTTTTTGTTATTCAAAATCTAGCCTGAATAACCGAGTTTTACCATAAAAATCTCATTTTATCCAAAAAGCTCTTGAAATAAGACTATCAGTTGAAAAACCAAGTTTTTCCCTTTAAACATAACTTACAACCCCGAAGTAGTCAATCGCTACACTCCGTACACTAACCGGCATAAGTTGCCAATTGGTGGTGGGTCTATCTCATAAAGGGTGATGAAATGGTTATTACATGTCAAACTATGTAACGTACAAGCTAAAGACGGCTGCTCTCTCATCCATCTAAAAGTGATACATGGTGCC
>JAULLE010506619.1:0-10189 GCA_035668155.1 Sarracenia purpurea
AGTCTGATTTTCTTCATTTTCTTTGTTTTGTCTTCGTGCTGTCTTTAGGCTTGTTTTGTTGCTGTTTTGGTGTAGTTATGCGATTTGTCTCCGAAACCTGTCTAAACATAAAAACACTACAAAACACGATATTAGATTAAAAAAAAAAGGTAACTAACTTGGTGTAACTTAACGGGTCTAAATCGTCACTTTTGAGTACCGATCAATATGCTACCTCGCATATCAGTGGGCTTGTATAGTCATATTACGGGTTCGTGGTTGATCGAAGAGACCCTCTGGTAAGGGTGGTTATGACAAACTGTTTAGGATTGTCATGTATTAGTGAGAACATTTGTTTATCAGGGTTCCGATCTTCATCGCATCTAGTTTGTGCTCATCCTAGTTGGGGCAGGGTTGCGGTCAGCTGGGTTATCTGTGGCTTCGGAGTATCGTGTTCCAGGGTACAGTGTACAGCGTGTTGGGCCGACACGGGAAAAGTTTGCCTTGTGAGGCTAGGACTGCTTGACGACGTATTCGATGAGACTATGGTCTACAGACGTTCGGAGTTGTTTTGGGTTGCTACCTCCTTACGGTGCAATGATTTCGAGGACGAAATCTGTTTTATTGGGATATGTTGTGACGACCCGGAATTTTTTTAATTAATTATTTAGTTCAAAAAATGATATTTTTTGGGACATGCTGTTTTTTTGGGAAAAAGATGGTGGTGTATATAATATACGCATATATATATATATGTATATATTATATAATATAATGTTTTTATATATAACTAAAATAAAAAAGCATAATCTCGGTCGCGAACCAGTTCGCGTGAACAGAGAAGCCGAGCTTCGACAAAGCAGAGGAAGAAGAAGGGAGAGAAGAGAGGTGGAAGAAGGAGGAGGGAAGGTCGTTGCCACCTCCAGCGCCACCTCACACCACCGGCTACGGTGAAAGATGAGAGAAATGAGAGAGAGAGAGAGAGAGAGAGAGAGAGAGAGAGAACGGCGGGACAGAGCCGAAACAGAGGGGGAAGAACCGCGGGACGCCGCAAGTTTTTGCCGGTGAATTGAGCATCGATCCGGCTTGATTTCTTCTTATTGCTTCGTAAAAGATAATCTCCTCAAGCTTATGGAATATAGGACAGTGCGGACTAGACCTTTATTCTTGTTATCGCTGCTTGTTTGATTATTGTATTGATAGCATTGATAACATATGTACATCACTAATAGTTGTTACCATCATATCACTGGATACGTTGTGCCTCTTATAGTTATTGTAGCATCTTAGTTTTGGTTATTCTTTCGGTTGCTGTTATAGCATCTATGGTTTACATACACGCCTGGTTATTATCACATCACATATGTCTTGTAGCATAGTAGTGGTGGTGATTCTAGGTATTGGTGTTGGTAGTGAACCCTCCTCTATTCGGTTCCATGATCCTTATTTGTGGATATTGTGGGTTCCCTACCCATTAGTTGATTATAAAAGTGTGCACGGTTGTTACGGATGTCCTACCCTTTTGCTTGGCCATAAAAGTGTGCAAGATGGTTACGTGTGCCCTACCCTTTGGCTTGGCCATAAAACTGTACAGTTCTGGTTCATTCAAGTCGACTCCTAATTGGCTTGTCCATTTATCCTTATTGTCATCCTTGATATTCGAGTGTGGATGATGGCATGTGTGCTTTGGGGAGTCTCGGAAGACATTAGGTGTAGGGGTTTATACATGTTGCATGTCCTTTTACACATGAATGATTCCACTTAGCTTACCCTGCTTTGGTAATGTTATATCTATAGATGTTTATATATTACTTGTATTTCCTTTACCAAATCAAATGTATATGCATGTCGCATGACATCCACATATAGCATGCTTAGTTCTAGTATAGCTTGTTTTCTACAAGCAGTGGGCTCACATTATTGTTGACAACACGCAGGTGATTTAGGTAAAGGCATCGCGAACTGAGCTACGGATGCACATGAATACCTTGGAGGACCTCTTTTCATGTTTGTACCTAGTTTGAGACTTGTGTGCTTTGTTAAAAACATGTTTTAAAACTTAGTTTATTTTTTAGAGTTGTAAAATTTCTAAGTTTCACCATAGCTACCTCTTATATTCGGGCTTAGTGATTCCGGACCTTCAAGCCACAAATTTCTGGTTTAGTATTTTTTTCCTTGCACATATACTATTTGTCGTGAGGTCGATGTGCCGGGTGGAAAAAATGGGGACCATTTGGGTATCCAAAAAATTTGTCGAAAAAGCATGCTAGTTTAAGGTTTTACGATTTTGGAGAAAAATGGTTTTCTAGTTTTAATCCTAGGTTTTGGGTTGCAAGCTTTTATACATGCCTTCAGAATCTAACTTATCTTGTTTCTTGTTTAATGCAAAAAAAAAATGATTTTGGAGCAAAAAAGTAGGCCCTATTTGTGTGCAAAAAAGTAATTTCTGACTAAGATCACTCGAGCGATGGGAGATCGCTCGAGCGAACCCCCTATGTTTGGGCACCAAAAAATGTTTATTTTACTAAGTTGTGGAGTGTTTTTGCAAACCTTTGGGACTTGTTTTAAGCTTGATTTGTGCTTCACTCTTATACTAAAATGGTCCATTTTGCTTAACTTTTGCGCACTTATTGTTTCGGAGAAAATTAGACGTTTTTGGTAAACCTTAGCTTGCTTTCGGTTTAGGCTTATTTCTTAAGACTTTAGGTCTGAATGTTAGCTTTTCTAATACATCAGGTTTGGGGCGTTACACATAATGTTTGGTACAAAACTGAGTAAAAGCGCCAAGGAGGTGTGGGATATTATCCAAAGTGTTATCCATAACGCCTTGAGTCCTAGTGAGTTCCCTGGGATATCACATTGTAAAACCACCAACGAGGCATAGGATATTGTCCAAGTCACCCACAAGGGCACCCAGACTATGATTATCTCTAGACTACAGATGTTGATAACTAAATTCGAAGGACATAGAATGTCTGATAGTGAGTCTTTTGATCACTTCTATTCCATTCTTGGCAAGATCATCAGTGCATTCTTTGCATTGGGCGAGCCCCTCACTTCCTCCAAAATTGTGTGGAAAATACTTAGGTCTCTACCCGAAGTGTTTAGACCTAACATAACCTCCATTAACATGTCCCATGATGTGGATTCCATAAAGATTAAAGAGTTAGTAGGTAAATTACTAACCTATGAGATTAATCATCGCCCTTCCTCTCGTAAAATCATGTTTAGGTGTAGCACTTAAAAGTACTAATCTCAACCCTAAGGATAATGTAATGGTACGAATAATTTAAAATTTTAATTATAAATAAAATCGAGTTTTAAAATTAATTCTTTAATGGTTCTCGTAAAACGAGTTAAATCTTTTAAATGAATTAAAACTCTATCTTGATTCGGGGTCGTTGACTCAAACTGATGGTTCTAGAACTTCAAGAGTATTATTCCAGGGTGTCGGGTTAAGTTTCGGGTCATTCGAACAGGAGACGGGCCCTGATTATTAAAAATTTCGAGCCAAGCTTCTAGTAGGGGTCCGCTCGAGCGCTGTGCTTCGGGAAGACTGCTCTATAACATCGTTATATCGCGTTCCACTAAACTTTTTCACATCTTTTCTCTCTCTAAACTCTAGAAGGAATTCCAGGCGGCGCTCGGGTTTGAGAAGGAATGTTTTGGCTGGTCTTAGGCTTCGTTTGGGTGAGTGTTTATAGCTTATTTCATTGAATAGATTACATATATTGTGTATTTTGTATTTTCATTGAGTCAATATTGATATTGGTGATTTACTAAGTTATTAGACTCATTGAGGGCTGGTTTATCTTGCATTTATTAACCTTGAGGTATGATATATGCTAATCCTTGAAGTTTTGTATGTTTTGAATGGTTTAATGATGTTTTAGATTGATTTCAATATTTATTTTCAACACATCCGAGAATAGCATAATCCTTGGTGCAAGTATACATGATTAGTTTGTTATTATTACTATATTAGCATGTTGTTGAGCATCCTACCATGTTAATTTAATGATTAATTGGTTAGGACAAAATCATGTTTTGACCTAGCGTTCAGGATTTGGCGGTTTGTAGAGATTTGGGAAAAATATGCAATTGACTCCATTTTTATGAAATTGATTCTATATGGACATAATTAAGCCACTTATGTACTTAGAATTGACATTAACATAATCATAATGTATGATGTGGGGTGGCAGTATTTGTGTGGTTGTATGAATAAGCTTAGGCTTATTCTCGTTTGGGAATTGAATTATGTAATAATTCACTAATTCTAGCATCATATGTGAATTGTGATGTTAATTTTATATTTGTCATTTACGTTGTGGTTGTGGTTGTTGGGATTCTTGATAAGTCAACGGGGAGGCCATTCCTTCGGTTGAAGTCTGTGAGTCATGGCATGCTTGTTGAGTTGTTGTGGATCCAAAGGGAGCCTGTCCCCTTGGTTAAGTCCGTAAGCTGGGGCTGACTCCCGAAGGAGAGTCATAGGGGAGCCTATCCCCTGGGTCTTGAACCGTAACTTATGGCAAGTCGAATGTGTTGACGGGGAGCCCATCCCTTCGGCCATGAGCTGTAAGTTGGGGCACGATTGACGAGTTGATGAGAGCCCATCCCTTCGGCCATAAGCTATAATTTTTAAGTCCTTAAGTTTGGGCGGGTTGAATTGTTAGTGATTACTACTGAGAAGGTAATTATTAAGTTGATCAATGTCTTATAAGTATTTCTTTTAATGGTTCTGCAAATAATGTCTTTAGTCATGAAAATATGTTTTTATTTAAACTTATGCTATTGTTTATTGTTGCATGATCACCCATGCATCACATGCATATTTCATAGATTATCATATTTTCTACGAGCCGCAACTCATGTGTGTTTTAAAACAATATTCCAAGTAACAATGGAAAGGATGTTCTCGAAAGCTAGATGGATGAACTTGATGCTTCTCAATTCACTTTTGATGTGGGATCGGATAGATGATGTTTCTCAGCATATTTCATTTTGTCACTCATGATTTATGCTCGTGTTTTAGATTATGTTGGATGAATGTAATAGATTTACATTTGATTAGAATTTTCGGATGACTGTAAGGCCTTCAGGCCAAGTATATTATTTGCATATTTACAGTGAGATCTTGGGGTTGGTTTTGGTACGTTTGGTAGACTTTACAAATATTTTCTATTGTAAGTTATTATCTTTCAAACTTTATGTTGAATGGTTTTAAGAATGGATATTATTGTATACTTTACCTTTGTTGGGTGATGAGATGGTCATGTATTCTTTGGATGACAATTGAGATAGAGATGAGTGGATGTATGTTATAATTAGACTTGTGTTGTTGGAATCCAAACAAACTTTTATAAAGTTTTCAAAAACCAAAGTGTTTATGCTTGGTTTTTCTTTTAAATGTTAAACTTGAAGTATTCCAACCTAGCAATCCTTATTGGTGACCTGAACTATCGCAATTGTGTTATGGCATGCCTTTGGATATATTAAAATGGGTTCTTGTACAAAATGGGTGTTGTAGGATTTGGCATGAAAATGCTGAATCTGCTGCATCTGCTCGACATGGGGTGGGACCGCTAGAGTGGCCTATGTTTTCAGCAGTCCCACATTTTTGTTACTTAAAAACATGGTTTTTATGAAACACCTCGGGGCATGGTTTGAACATTAAAATAGTAGGTTTTTAATGTCTTTATTCCTTAAAGAAATATTTTCAAAGCTATGATTTTAAGTTGATAAAACTTGGAGTTTTCTTGAATGGAAGATTGATGAAGTTAATCATGATATGCTTCCAATTTAGAGGTCATTTAGTTATCTTAGGTTCATATGGATTATTTATTAAAATTAGATAATTAGTTTAGGTCAGGATGTGACAACTTGGTATCAGAGTTTTAGGCTTGAATACTTTGGAACCGTGGGAAGGGGTGTGCCACATCGTGATGGATGACTTGCATGTTGCATTCATATATTGAGTATGCTTGTATGTCGATTGTGCTATGTGATTTACATGTGCAGGCTATGTGACTATGTGGGTATGGAGGTAGGACTTTGAGGATAGTATTTCTTGCTTCGGCATCTGATTTACTAGTTTGGGATTCCACTTAGATAGGTGCCTAGCTAACACACATTCTACTTGAAAATCCAAGCAGGTTGTTCAGATCGAGATATCACTCCAAGGAGCCTCCTCGGTATGTGATGTATGTTCATGCTTACTTGATATAATGTTATCGTGTTTAACCCTTGACCGATTGGTTCTCGGGATATGATCTGACTCATCCACGAGGTGATGTTGTTACTTTAGTTTTTTAGTCGACTCTTGTTTCTTATATCATTATGTACTATCACTATGTTTCGAGTTTTCGGATGAGGGCACAGCCGAGGCCGCACAGCTGAGGATATACCTGAGGTAGAGGGAGTACCAGAGGTGGATGAGACCCAGGAGAAGGAAGAGGCGCAGAGTTTGGATGCTGGACTGGATATGAGGGATGCAATAAATCCACAAGTACCAGTGACCGGGATAGGAGTCTTGCAGAAGATGCTCGCCCCTATTCAAGCATTGGCAGGCAATGCGAGGGGTGGGGCAAAGGGCCCCGGGACAAGGGTTTTAGTAGCCATAAGAGACTTCCTGAGGTTAGACCCTCCTACTTTCTGAGGTGAGCTAGATCTTATGGTCACCATCGAGTGACTAGACAGGGCCACCAAGATCCTAGAAACGTTGAGGGTTACTGACAAGGTTTTAAGGACTGATCTAGCTACCTTCTAGCTGCAGGGGAAGCTAATGAGTGGTGGAATTACACTAAGACAACCGGGGATGGTGCGTGGGAAACCTTTACCATGATCTTTCTGGATAAGTATATCTCAGCTTCGACAAAGGAGGTGTACCGACAGGAGTTTGTGACTCTCATCCATGGTATGATGATAGTTCTGTAGTATGAGCCTTGGTTCACTAGTCTATCCAGATATACACCAGAGATAGTATCCACAGAGGAACTGCAGACTAAAGAGTTCGAGTGAGGCCTATACCCATCTATATGCAACAGGGTGACAGCCTTGAGGTTGAGGAGTTTAACAGACTTAGTGGAGACGACCATTACAATCTAGAACAGTTTGGCGGTGGATCCAAAGAAGGGCACCAAGGGGCAACCACCTGTTCCTAGCAGCGTAACCCAACCTTTTGGACAATCGTACAAGAGGAAATCAGGGGAGAGCCAACCCTTCTCTCACCAACAGAGACCATGGCCCTCATCGGCTGCATTAGTTCCCTCATCGGGGAATACTGATCATAAGAGCGGGCTATGTTACACCTATGGCCAGCTCGGACATGTTTGGAGAGATTGTCCCCAGAAGGAACGGACCAATTTGTTATCGATGCGGGCAGTAGGGACACATCCGACCAGACTGACCACAAGGCCAGACAGGTCAGCCGTTGTTGGGATGGCAAGGGCTAGCGCAGTCACAACAGCACACTGGGGTGCAGATATCAAGGATTGGAGGGGCAGCCCCTTCACTCTAGTTAGTGAGGCCCCCGACACTAAGTACCCAGGGTAGGGTTTATGTGTTGCAGAGATGGGCATGTCACCAGCGACACCTATTACATCTACTGTTTAGGACTCCACTATTGGGCCATCTATTATTTGAGGTACGTTTCTGGTATACTAGTCTTGTGCATGGGTGCTCATTGACACGGGAGCATCCCACTCATTCATCGCATCATCATTTACATCATCTCTGGGGCTAGAGACTATGGTGTTAGGCCGGGTAGTGCATGTGGACACGCCAACAGGAGTGCCAGTTATGATTGGTTTTATATATAGAGGGTGTGAGGTCAAGATAGTGGACCATCGCCTATCCTTCAACTTTCTTGTCCTTGATATGGACTTCTTTAACCTTATCCTCGATATGGATTGGTTGACAGCCTTCAAAGCGCGCATTGAGTGTGACCGCTGTCGGGTCACCATTCGCTAACCGGAGGGGGAGACGTTTTAACTTTTATGGGGAACCGGGATGATGGTTCCATACCTTCATATCCCTTTTCTTGAGGTGGGTGCCTCAGTTCCATGTTTTCAGCTCTTATGCTTGACAGAGACGAGTCCTTACATCCGAACTTCCCTTCTGTGGTCTGTGAGTTTTCGGACGTCTTTCTATAGAATTTGTTTGAGCTCCCGTCATGGCGAGAGGTAGAGTTTTCTATCGAGTTGATCCTGGGGGGCTGGTCCCATTTCTATGCCTTCCAATCGGTTTGCTCCTACCGAGCTTATCGAGTTGAAGGTATATGATCGGTACTAAAAAGTGATGATTTAGACCCGTTAATTTACACTGAGTTAGTCCCTATTAGTTATCTAATATGTGTTTTTTAGTATTTTTATGTATAAGACAGGAATTGGAGGAGTGACGCAAAACTACAACAAAACAACCATTTTAACAACAAAATGATGGTACCAAACGAAGACCGACAAAAGTGACACAAACCGTCTGAACGCTGATAGACACCCGTCCGGATGCTCACACCGAACGTCCAAACATTCGTACCACAATAGTCCAGACGCTCATGACAACCAGCCGTCCAGACACTCTAGCCAACTGTCCTGACGCTTACGCCGACTATCCAGACGTTTAACGACGACCGTCCCGACGCTCCGAAATAGGAAACTGACGTGATTCCCAATGAAGTTTCGTCCGGACGCTCTGTGTCATAGTTGCTAAATTCGAGGCACCAGAAAAACTATAAATAGGACCCTTCGTATTCATTATTTTTATTCCAGAATTTAGTTCTAGAATCATAGTTTAGATAGTAGTTCTCTCATTCCTTTGGCCACTCGGGCCAAGTCACCTCTAGAAGGTCCGAATCTCGCCGAGGAGATGCCGATGATGATCGACATCAACTTGACGATGGACCTCTACCCGACCATGAGTGGCTAAGTCCCTACCTCTGCCTCGGGTGATGATGAAGCCTAACTTGGTAACATAGAAGTAGATTAATTCTGTATTTTATTTACGCATTGTAATCAGATTGTTATGCAACGATATAATTTTCTAATTAATTTAATTCCCATTTAATCTTTCTGTGATTACATTAAATCAATGTTGCATGATTGCTTCAACTGTTCGAATACGGAAATTTGAGATAGCCTATGCCATGGATAAGACGGACCGTGCTCCGGAAAGATCGTGGTAGAATCTTGGATAGAATATGCCATATTTGTGATTCGGGATTCTATGACTAGCACTTAAGATACGCTATGCTCCAGATAGGGTATGCCTTGATGAAATTAGAATCTATCTTTCTTGAATATCCATATCGGTCTTGTCACGATAGGATCTAATCTGATTCAAAGCTAGATAAAATAGAAAATGTATCGAAACTAGATTATCAAGTGACGGTGGATTCTAACCCTGAGGTGGACCTTATCTCATTAATTACTTAAAATTATCTTTTAATTGTTTATTTCCTTTTTATTGAAAACAAGCTTTTTCCAAAACTCCAAGATTTACTCTTTTACTTCTAAATTAAATAATTTAAACATATCCTTAACGAAATAACTAATTTTTCCTGTGGGATCGAGTCAGGACTTACTGCTTTCTATCCAGTTAGTAGTGAATCTTGGTATAATAAATAAAAAAAAATAGTAGTGTTCCCATGATTAACGACTAAGCGACTTCCGGAATTCAAAACACTACCAGTTTTTGGCACTGTCGCCAGGGAAAAAAACACTTATTTTGTTTTGAATCTGTTTGTTTAAATTATTTGATTTTCTTTCACTTTCTCGCTTGAGTTTCTTGAAATTTTTAGTTTTCTGCTAAAACATAAAATTCTAAATTCTGGAACCCGTGTCGTTCGGACACTATCCTCAGACGTCAGAACATTAACCCACACGAGTCGTTCGGACGCTCTTCCTTTTTTGTATGGACACAAAAAAACTATACATATATATATGTATATATATATATTTGTTTGTTTTCTATTTCTTGTTTATTTTAGTACTATTTATTGCATGCTTGGTCACCGCTCTTTGCCTTACGACTTAGCACCATTCGATCCGGAAATAGAAAGAGCCCTTAGAACAAACCTCTATTCGAACCCTTTACCCCGAACTCCCGCACTACTTCACACACCCACCATGGTTGACGGAAATAACCCTCCGGTCATTGTGCAGGCCAATCAACAAAATGATCAGGCTAACCAGGCCGATCAACAGCTCAAAGC
>JAULLE010506727.1:0-10188 GCA_035668155.1 Sarracenia purpurea
AGGTAGGTTATATGACGAGGTATGCATAGAAGTAAGAAGGTACGAGGTAAGGAAGAAATCTTTATGATTTGAAGTGAGAATCTTGTTATACATTACGTATAATCGAAGTTTCCTATTAGGAATGTAATCTTTATTGAAATTTTATGTGTTTTGAAGCATTTAGAAGGTTTTCACATCGAAAATTGAAGTTTTGAAGCAAAATCGTGGAGTTGGGAAGTTGCAGGATTTTCTGCAAACAGGCGACACAGTCGGCTGTGTCTCAACACAGTCGGCTGTGTTGTCGAAGTGGGATTTCTGTACCAGGCCGACACAGTCGGCTGTGTCCCAACACAGTCGACTGTGTCCCAACACAGTCGACTGTGTGGCTGTTTCCAGCTTTTCCTGTTTTGATTCTTGAGGAAATGAAGGGAGTTTTGAGTGAAGTATTCTCATGAATAGGCTGAAGTATAATTCCTGATATAAATTAGCTTATATTCTTTGATATATGAGAGTGAAAAGATGGGTGTTGTAACAAACATAAGTTTGTAAATTTAATTGGAATAGCCTAAGTTTTCCGAAAGAGAAATTTGAAGTCTAAAGTTCTTGTAATTGGAGAGAAGGTGAAGTGTGTAATTCCTTCTCGGAGTTTGTGATTTAAGAAAGTGAAGTATGTAATTCCTTCTAAGAGTTTATGATTTAAGAAGGTGAAGTTTGTAATTCCTTCTCAGAGTTTAAGATGTAAGAAGGTGAAGTTTGTAATTCCTTCTTGAAGTTTATGATTTAAGTCATGATTGGAGATAAGGTGAAGTGTGTAATTCCTTCTCGAAGTTTATGATGCTTTTATTGAAATGAGAACTTATTTGTCTATATGCTGCATCATATATTTTATCATATTTCCTACTAGCAAATTGCTAAGGTTTATGTTTTATTGTTTATAAAATAACAACGCAGGTGATTTAGGTAAAGGGGTTCTTGAAGAGTGAGATGGGTGCTATGCATGGAAATTTGGAGATGTTGCTCAACCATTTTATTTATTTATTTATCTATGAGAACTCCTGTTGTGTGAGATGAAGAAAACATTTTCAGTAGCTTATTGGAGGATTATCATTTCATTTTTAGAAGATTTGTGAGGCCTTTGACCTCCTTTATTTATTTATTTTTTTACATGTTATGCATGATTGGTGAGGACCTTATTTGGGTTGTTGGTTTTATCAATGAATAATAGGTTTTCCTTCCATTTTACTTCATATGGTCTTGTATGACTGAATATATGATTTTCAAATTTCAGGAATCTGTTTAACAGAAAAAGTGAGGTTGCACGAAGTCCTCACAGAGTCGGCTGCGTCCCTTATGCAGTCGGCTGTGTTAGGCAGTTTTCAGTTTTTTTTCCTGTTTGCTGAAAGCTTCAAATTTAAAAAAATTAACGTGTGTGGTTGCAACCCTTTTAAATAGTGGACATTTGAAGCAGACTTTCTGAAAAAAATTAGTAAGTTTTAAGAGGTTTGCCAATGGATTTTTGAAAGAGAAGTTTTAATTAATTAAAACGAATTTTTAATTATCTCCCAAAAGGTCAGACTGTTACACTCTGATACCAATTGTTGATCCGTATAGGCAACCTAGAGGGGGAGGGGGTAACGAATAGGTTGTTGGCAAATTCTAAACTCTTTTCGGTCTCTTTAAAAACTTAGTTCTAACAAATAATAACAATCAAATATACAGTTGAATAAAACAAATAACAATGCAAGAAATAAACAAGTAAGGAGAAATAAGAAGGCAAATCACAACACGGAGACGTATAGTGGTTTGGCCAAAATCAGCCTACGTTCATTCTCTCAAGATCACACTTGAGAAATTCACTAAGGATTTCTTCTGGGTGAATCGTAACCCTAACACCGATCATCTTCAAGGTGAGGCGTAACCACGAACGGATTACTTTAAATGGGTGAATCATAACCGCGACCTTCTATGGTGAAGTGGAACCTTGGTTGTTGCAGCAGCAACCCAAATCTGAGCCTTCTCCTTGTTGAGACGATTTTACAATAAATAGCTCACTAGAATATTCACTCTCTCTCAAATATAATTTATAATGAAATGCAATCAAAGAGTAAGAGAGGAATACAACGAATTCTGGTGACAGACAACCAGAAATAAAGGTCAAAGATATTCAATGAAATTGAGCAAAAACAGGAGGTTCTTGTGTAAGAGACTCGAATGAGATGTATATATCTTTTTCATGTGTTGTCCAACATTGCAATTTTCAAACAAAGCTCCTTAAATAGGCTCTCCAAAGATTATGACCGTTGGGGCTTGGAAAAGAAAGATTCGGACCAAAATAGAGCTGTTGCGAATCAGGGATTTAAAACTCCCAATGAAAAATGACAAAATTTTCTTCAAACTGACGTCAGTCTTGTGGCCTTGAGACAAGACAAAAGTCTCTGTAAAGAACTGATAAAATCTCTCTTCAAAACTGACGAAATTTCCTAATGCAGTCGACTGTGTTTCAACAGAGTCGACTGTGTTGCTTCAGAAACTGATTCTGAAATTTTCAACACTTTTTGAGTATCCTTCAACCGATCATATCTCCTTCATCCGAATTCCAAATTGGGAAAAATTTTCATCTAGATTGTATCCCTTGAAGTCCTCTTTCCAATGGTTCAAGAATCGCCTTCAAATTCCTTCTGAGGAAAAAGTTATGGTCGAAAAACCGAAGGTATGTCAGAGTTGAACCTGGAGCAATCGATCTTTTTGCTGGGATGATCTATCTTTTCTTGTAAAGATCCATCTTTTTCTTGTTAGGATCGATCTTTTTGAATGCTTGAGGAGAGAGCAAAACCTCGGTAAACAAAGATCGATCTTTTCTTGACAAAGGTCGATCTTTTTCTAGGGCTGACAAAAATGTTCGAACTTTTTCAGAAATGGTCGATTTTTTTTCAGACTACAGAAAGCCCCAGACTTCAAACCTTCATAACTTCTTCATCTTAAATTCAAATGGGGCTAATCTTATATCCAAATGGAAGCCCAAAAAGTCTAATTTCTAATGAACTTGGTCTTGTATCCAAATTCCTTCCGTTGAGAAAGTTATCCCCAAAATACTGAGGGTATGTCAGCTCTATTTCTCCTCAAAAATCTTCTTCAACTTCAATGAGATTTTTACTGATCTTTTGGCCTTCTTAGACTTAAAATTTGATATCATCTTGGACTAAAAAACTTCAAAATACTTATTCTTCAATACCATTGATCTTCAATAAATTCTTGATTTCATCTTCCTCCTTTATTGATCTTCAAAGTCTTTCCTAGACTTTTTTATTATATCCAATCTTCTTAGACTTGGACTCGATCTCCCATATTAGCTAAACATCCTCCAAAGCTTCCAAACATAAATTTTCATTGATCTTTAATCTTTTTGCTATTAATTTTCTTGATTAATATCTGAAAATACTTTCTTATATGCAAGCAAATATTAGCAACAACAAATCAATGTGTTGTTATAATCAAAACCAAAACAAGGCTTGATTGAAAAATCCTTTAGGCTAACAATCTCCCCCTTTTTGATTATGACAACAATTGATTTGCAAAGGCATAAAACAATGGCTATGTATAGTGATACATAGCTTATGTAACAGTGATAATAAATCATAACTATGTATGACTTATTTATACCCTTCTGTATTCCATTTATCAGTGATACATATTGCAGTGATAAAGTACATGCATATGTATCAGTGATAAACAACATGAATCAGTGATAAACAAGTAATGTATCAGTGATAATTGGCCTACGTATCCCTGCTATATGTATCAGTGATAATTAGCTTACTTATGCGTACTTATCAGTGATAATTATGGTATCTATAACTGATAAATGCTATGTATAAGTGATAAACCACTTCTATCAGTGATAAATGATATGTATCAGTGATAATTAGCCTGCATATGCGTACTAATCATTGATAAATCACATGTATCAGTGGTAAACGATATGTATCAGTGATAAATGACATATATCACTGATAATTGGCCTATAAAAACCATTTCTTTCACTGATAAAGTACATGTATCAGTTATAAACAACATGAATCAGTGATAAACAAGCCATGTATCAGTGATAATTGGCCTACGTATCCGTGTTATATGTATCAGTGATAATTATCATACTTATGCGTACATATCAGTGATAAATGATATATATCAATGATAATTTGCCATATGTATCATTAATTAGACATATGTATCAGTGCTAATTTGCCTACATATACGTACTTATCAGTGATAAATAAGGCATGTATCACTGATAAACCATATGTATCGCTGATAAACCTCGTGTAAAATTTTGGGTGAATGTATCAGTAATACGTACATTGATCAATGATAATCATTAATACGTTAATTATCATTAATAGGGTGTGTATCAGTTGCGATGTATAATAATTAATTAGTGATTAATAGTGTGCGTATCAGTTGCGATGTATAGTTATTTATACGATGGGTATCAGTTTCGATGTATAGTCATTAATTAGTCATTAATAGGATGCGACGTATCAGACGTATAGTCATTATGAGTTGCGACTTATCACTATCCGTTTAGGGTTTAGTCATTATGAGTTGCAACATATCAGACGTTATATATATATATGGGCATACTCTCCTGATGACATAAAACAAGGTCTCAAATTTCAAGAGTACGAAGGAGAAAGGGAGGCATTTGGGCCTATTAAGGTACATGGAAGAGTTAATTGAAACCACAGATACTACAGAAAGTTCTTCTTAATGTGGCCTTCATCTAGGTTATCTTCCATAGGAGAATCCTTTGTATTATCCGTGGTTTCAAAGAACTCTTCCATGTACTTTAATAGGCCCAAATGCCTCCCTTTCTCCTTCGTACTCCTGATATTTGAGACCTTGTGAAGATAAGATGAATGTTGAAGAAGCTCATCATATGTATAACTTTGTTTTCTCTCATGCTAACAGTATGGGCATCCATATATACCGTCCGAGTTTTTACGACGAGAGAAACAAAGTTATACGTATAATGGTCTTTAAAACCCTATTTGTTCGCGCTTGTGGAGATTCTTGAGGAGAAGGAGCGTAAGAAGAAGAAGAAGAAGCAGGAAGATGATGATCTCACCCTATCAATGACTAATTTTTTTCTTTTCCTGCTGTATTTTTTTATTTGGAAAATTTATATTGAAACAACGTTTGTATGATCATGTGCAATGTAATTTGGATTTTTTTTTTATGAATGATTGATTATGTGTAATTCCACAATGTTTCTGCATTTATTTTGATATTCATTACTTATAAAGATACATATGTATCACTGACACATAAGTTATGTATCAGTGATAAAAACATGTATCAGTCATAAGTACGCGTATGTAGGCTAATTATCACTACCTATGTATCACTGATAATTATCCTATATAAGCGTATGAACCAGTCATACATAGTTATGACTGTTTATGACTGATACATAAGGTGTCTCACTTATACATAGTTTGTCTAGGCTAATTATCACTGATAAATGGGTTTGTAATGTCACTTTTTGTGATGCCAAAAAAAATTTGCTTCTGCATATCACTGATATCTAGGCTCATGTATGCGTCATAATTCACTATTTTTAACTCATACATAGGGTATGTATCAGTGATAATTGGCATACGTATCACTGCCCTACGTATAACTGATAATTGGCCCATAAAAGCGTTTTTAGTGATACATAGTTACGACTGATTATCACTGATAAACGGATTTGGTAAATCTGTGATAAATCTAACAAGTATCAGTCATAGATACCCTATTTATTAGTGATAATTGGTCTACGTATCACTGCCATATGTATCACTGATATTTAGCATATAGAAGCGTATGAATCAAACATAGTTAGTTTTAACTGATTATCACTGATACATAAGCTATGTATCACTATACATATCTTGTCTAGCCTAATTATCACTGATATGCTTTGCATATCAGTGATAAAAGCTTTGTACCAGTGATAAAAGCTATGTATCACTGATAAATGGTTTTGGCATATCATTGACAAAAGATATGTATCAGTCATACCTACCATATTTATCAGTGATACATAGCTTTTGTCATATTACTGATAAAAGCTTTGTTTCATTGATACATATCCCTGATAATTGGCCTACCATATTTATCACTAATAATTGGTCGTACGTATCTCTGACTATTGGTCTACAGAAGCGTATGAATCAGACATTTGTTATGACTTTTTATCAGTCATAGATAACTTATTTATCAGTGATAATTGGCATACGTATCACTGCCATATGTATCACTAATAACTGGCTTATAGAAGCGTATGAATGAGTCATAATTGCTTATGACTGATTATCAGTCATAGATATCCTATTTATCAGTGATAATTGGCATAAGCATCACTGGCATATGTATCACTCATAACTGGCCTATAAAAGGCTATTTATCAGTCATAAAAGCTTTTGACTGATTATCACTTATAAGTAAGGTATGTATCACTATACATAGCTTGTCTAAGCTAACTATTATTGATAAATGCTTTGGCACATCATTGATGAAAGATATATACCAGTGATAAAAGCTATGTATCACTAATAAATGGCTATGGGATATCATTTATAAAAGCTATGTACAAGTCATACGTACCATATTTATCAGTGATACATAGTTGTCGTCATATTACTGATAAAACCGATGTATGAGTGATACATATCACTGATTAATTAACTACCTATCAATGATTTGTGATCTAAGATTTGTTATGTATCAGTGATAATCTAACAAGTATGAGTCATAAATACCCTATTTATCAGTGATAATTGGCATACGTATCACTGCTAAATGTATCACTGGTAACTGGCCTATAGAAACGTATGAATCAGTCATAATTGCTTATGACTGTTATGACTGATTATCACTGGTACATAACTTGTAATACATATCAGTGATACATATCCTTTGTATCACTTATGCATATCAGATGCGATGTATAGTCATTAATAGAGTGCGTATCAGATGCGTTGTACAGTCATTAATAGGGTGGGTATCAGTTGCGATGTAAATTCATTAATTAGTCATTAATAACGTGCGACTTATCATTATCTTTTTAGGGTTTTAGTAGTTGTGACGTATCAGACGGCATATATGGTTGGAAATGTACCTAAATAGACCTAAATGCCTCCCTTTCTTCTTCATACTCGTGATATTTGAGACCTTGTCAAAACGAGATGCATGTTGAAGAACATTAAACGGTGTATGGGTGCCCATGCTGTCTCTCATCGGGACAGTATGGGCATCCATATATACCGTCTGATGTTTTGCTACAGATCTGTCCCTTATTTAAGTTGTCTCGGAACTCTTCCATCTTGGAGATGCAAGTTGAAGAAGTTCATGATGTGTGTAACTATACATCGGAAGAGTTCTTTGCACCACAGATACTAGATTGCCTTTTTTCAGTTCAGGTATTTGGTTTATGCTCAGGTATTTGGTTGATCTGGGGTTCCGATCCATGGATTGATGCACACTTCAGATCCACGATTTCGATTCTATATATATCTGTTAGCAATCATTAGCTATAGCTGTGATACCAGTAATATATGTTACTGATATATATCTGATACATAGCCTTGTACTAGTGATACATAGCTGTAGCAGTGATATCAGTTATATATATAACTGATACATACCCTATGGTAAAAGGGGTATGTATTATTGATACAATGGTATTTATCACTGATAAATATGCTAATTATCACTGATAAATACACCTTATCACGTAGGACAATTATCAGTGATAAATGACATATATCATTGAAAATTGGCCCATCGAAGCGTATAAACCAGTTCTATCACTGATAAAGTACATGTATCAGTGATAAACAACCCATGTATCAGTGATAATTGGCCTATATATCCCTGCTATATGTATCAGTGATAATTACCGTACTTATACGTATTTATCAGTGATAAACAACTTCAATCGGTGATAAACGATATGTATCAATGATACATGGGCCATGTATTAGCGATACATGTCCATGTATCAGTGATATATAGGCACATGTATCAGTGCTTAACATGGCATGTATCACGAATATTTTTCCTGCGTATTACTGCCATATGTATCAGTGATAATTAGCCTACATATGCGTACTTATCATTGATAAAAAACTTCTATCAATGCTAAACGATATGTATCAGTGATAAACGACATGTATCAGTGATAAACGACATGTACACTGATAAATGGCCTATAGAAGCGTATAAACTAGTTATATCAGTGATAAATCGCTTGTATAAGTGATATAACACATGTATCAGTGATAAACTCGAATGTATCAGTGATTAACAACTTCTATCAGTGATAAACGATATGTATCAATGATAAAAAAAAAAGTAATGTATCACTGATATCAATGATAAACAAGCTGTGTATCACTGATAAAACATATGTATTAGTGATAAACATGCATGTGGCAGTCGTACATATACTATACATCAGTGATAAATACTCGTGTCAGTGATAAATATGCGTGTATATTTATCAGTGATAAATACAGATATCAGTGATAAATACATGTATCACTGATAAATACGGGTGTTGCAGTGGTATATAGACCATACCTCAATGATAAGTTGTATGTATCACTGATACATAGGCTAACTATAAAGCACATGTATCAGTGATAAAATAGACATGTATCAGTGATAAACTAGCCATGTATCACTGATTAATAACTTTTATCACTGATAAACACCTAGCGACGTATGTATCACTGATAAATACACCATTTTTGTATCCCTGATAGGTGTGTGTATGACAGATAGGTGTTTGTATCACTGATATATAACTACTAAAAAGCACCATAAGTTGTATAGAACTATGTAGGCATGAAATTAAAAATGTTAAACTTATGTACTTGATAAATAACATTTGTACAAATAAATCTATACATGATTTACAAAAAAGAATTCAACACATTATAATTATAATGTTTCATAATTATGTACAACTGGTTCACCAACAGGTTAAGATGTTTACCAACAAGTTCTTGTGGGGTCACTTATGAAAGAGTGAATCAGTTATGCTCTAAAAGTGACACAGTCATTTTTGTTGTAGGCACTGTTGATGGGTTCATTGTTTACATGTTTCTTGATCAAGTAACAAACAATGACTCCACAGTCCAAGCTGTAAAAGCAATGATTAGATAAAATTAGTCATGTGTATTAATCAAACTAACACGAATTCTTTAAGCTGCATCGTAAATGATTATTTACCTTCCTGGTTCTTGTTGGGGTGTCTCTTTCACAGACACTATCTTTTGCATTGTGTCTTGTGTTGTGAAATCGCCACTTGTGTGTGCTTTCCAGTAGTCGTCAACATATTTCCTCTGCAAGTTAAAATTTCATAACACAATCTTATTACTTTGTAAACAATAATTGTTATAATAGTAACAAGAATTATATGTTTAACATTATTTTATGTGCTTACTAATTTTTGGGCTGCATTCAAATGTTTGTCATGTCCTTTTCTTGGTCGCAAGGAGTTGTAGTGCCTCCATATACCATCACCTGTATGTATTGTGAGTAACATCCAGTGGGTACTATGGTATATGGGGAAAAGAAGATATGTATAACTTGCTCCTTGCTCCAGGGTCTTGTCGAGACACCTTTGGCAGGTGTCAAGATCTCCTGTATTGATGAAGGACAGTATGGAGAAATATTTTGTTGTTAGTTTGTACAAACAGATATCATTTGTTTATTTTTACATAACACAACATACCATTACCAAGCTCATGAAAATTAGGGATGTCGGCACGTCTTCATTTTCAGGCCTCTCCTTTTGTTTTAGCATCAAGTATTCGCCATATCCATAAATAAGCTGATTCAAGAACATTGAAATAATCAAGTTGTATGACAGATATGAATTGTATGACTGATACATGTGCCATGTATGAGTTATAATTGCGCGATGTATCAGTGATACATGGGACATTTATCAGTAGTACATGGAATATATATCAATGATACATAGTAACAGTGATACGTAGTCCACTATCACTGATGCATTGAGATAGATACCCATTTATCAGTGATACATTAATATGTATCACTGATACATAGCATATGTCTCCCTTACACACGGCTATTTAAATATTGATGGTCCCCGGTATAAGCAACCTAGAGAGGGGGGGGGGGGGGGGGAAA